>MUAA02000096.1:0-288335 GCA_014180765.2 Marchantia paleacea
GCATAATTGGAGAAGGGGTTTATCCAACATAGTGTGTCACCATATGGAGCTCCAGTGTTGTTCGTGAAGAAGAAGGACGGCTCCATGCGGATGTGCATGGACTATCGGGCTCTAAATCAACAAACGGTGAAAAACAAGTATCCATTACCGCGAATGGATGACTTGTTTGATCATCTTCATGGAGCTAAGTATTTCACCAAACTTGATCTTAGAAGTGGATACAAGCAGATCAGAGTGGCGGATAAAGACATACAAAAGATAGCTTTTAGAACTAGCTATGGACATTTTGAGTATCTAGTTATGCCATTTGGTTTAACCAATGCCCTTGCCACATTCATGGGACTGATGAATGATATTTTTCGTAAATATCTAGATAAATCAGTGATTATATTTTTAGATGATATCTTGATATATAGCAAGTCCTTACAAGATCATCAGGAACATCTGCAAGAAGTACTCCAAGTGTTGAGAGAAAATAAGCTGTATGCTAAGATCTCAAAATGTGAGTTTGGCAAAAGAGAAGTACATTACTTAGGCAATAGAGTTAGTGCGGATGGCATCCAAGTCATGAGTGACAAAGTGGAAGCCATTCAAAATTGGAGTGCTCCAGAGAATCATACTCAACTACGTAGTTTCTTGGGTTTAACAGGCTTCTACAGAAGATTTGTGGAAGCTTTTGCTCGTATTGCTCAAGCTTTAACAAATCTCTTAGGTCAAGGGCAGAAATGGCAATGGGATACTGTAATAGCACGGGTGTATGCTATTTAGTCCGAATTCGTATAGGTTGATTCATTCCCAAGGGAATGAGGGATTAAACCACACTAGCGAAGAAGGGAAATAAGCATTTAGACATCTTTCTAACTCTGGACTGCGAAGTCCAAAGAGCATTCACAAAGAAGGCAATTAAGTGAGTCTCAATTCCTTCACAAACCCATCACATTTCCAATTCCACCAACACAGCAAATAGATTTCAACAGTTTGCTTTACTTTCGGATGGGGATCTCTCTCATTACAAGTTTGCGTCTCGGCGAAAACACCCTCTAGAGTACTTCGATGCACTGATGCTCACTGTGGGACTAATATCCTGGGTAACTTCATGGATATCAGCTTCAGTCGTCACCTCGTCAGCCTGCAGACACCAGCTCCTCGAGTGATCGTTCTACCCTGACTACAATTTCCAATCCAACAGATTGGACACTTGCAAAGATGAAAGATCCACCACTTTATTTCCTACGACTATTTATAATGAATGTTCTAACTGCTATTCCTAACTGGTAAGCTAACAGTCTCCTACACGGATCGCTCTCTCCTAAGTCTTCTACTTTGATCTAAGCCGCTCGATCGCACCTCCGTTGCTTGCGTGAATGCATCGATTCCTAACTGTATTTCCTGTACATCTCCTGCCGATGAAGAGCCATGGCTTCTCAAAAATCTCGACCCAATGCCTTGTACATCTCCTTTGCTGCCACCAACTGCCCCAAACGCTACGTCTCAACACGATCACACCGTGTGAACAGATGCTGCGCACATGTGTTAGCGAGGTTCTCCAACTTTGCAGGAGCTTCCACATCCACCTGAATCAATCTCCGCTTCAGGTCTTGCACCATCTCCCAAAGTTGGGCATTCTCCTTCTCCACAAAATGGATCTCCGCACCCCGAATACGGCATATCTCTTCGTACGCCTTCTTTGCCTCTGGAACCTTCTTCTCCATCTCAGTCTTCTCCTTGTACAGCTTGTCGACATTCTCCGTTAGCTCTCTCACTGTGATGGATTGGTCCTCCTTCCCCAACGCCAGACGATTCATCATCTAAATCAACTCCATATATCCATCTGCTTGAGGGTCCCACCCTGGCATATACATTGGCCCCATCTCATTCAACTCTAGCAATACCGGGACCACCACAGCTTCCAACTTCTGCGACAGTTGCAGCACTGATGCCATAGGTTCTGCAATCTCCTTCGAGACTTTCGGCACTAGCTTCACCGCCATCATCTTCGGACGAGAAGTCTTTGCCGGTCCTACTTCTTCTACCTTCTTCTTCCCTACATCTCTTTGAACTGCTAGAGTAGCTGGTGGACTGTCCTCCACCACTCTCTTTCTCTTCCTCGAAGTCCCGATTACTTCAAGGTGTGAGTCCGAAGCAGGCTTGCTTTGCACTACTGGTCTCATTTCTCCCGTTCTATTCGGCTCAAGCGGAGCACTCGTCCCTAGAATTTAAGCGCGCATTTGGGCGGCGGATTGAAGAGAAAGTCGATGCCAAGATCTTGCCGAGCGGCCGGAGCAAGAGAAGCTAGCTGCAATGTCGAAGCGTCGAAGCGGAGAAGTTCTAGTAGGAAGTAGTGCGACGATGGGGAGAATTCGACCGCTTATTCTGATGGCGGATTGGAGTCCAGCGGAGTTGCTGAGGTTGAAGAACCTCGGGGGAGTGTTTTTGTCATGGCGATGGGACTATGTGTGCTCGGAGCTGTGCAATGAAGTCCGGAGAGGGAAACCGCTGACATCACTTGGAAGCAGAGCACAGCAAGAGAAGTGAGATGCGAAGTTATGGGCGAAGGCTCTCGGCCGCAACCACAAAGAGGATAAAGGCGGCGTCGATTGGGAGGGATCGGGGATGCACACAGCATTTACCTTTGACGAGCGGAAGTGGTTCAACCCTAGGGAGAGGAAGGTGACGAATGGCTACAAGCTCGATTTGATTAAGGATCTATTCAGGAGGAAGGTAGCTCTCACCTTAAATAAGCTTTTCTCACCGTAGAGAACCACTTATGTGAGCATGCACAAGATGAGGATCGTGAAGGGTTCATCGGAGGGACTATCCGGGTGAACTGGGGAGAGATATTTGCGAGAAATGTACAGGTCATGGCGACGAAGCTAAGAGAAGACGATAAGAGTGTAATCTATCTCTTGTTTTTCTTAGTGCATCCGTACGCAAAGCTAGAATGGCTAACACCTAGGGAGAGGCAGCTGTACCGGTTGGAGAGTGGGTTGTCAGATTTGGATGCAGACATACCATATATCTAGCCACAAACTATTGCACCTTAGTTTGCATGCCTCTCCACCAGTAGTGGCTTTGAATTAAGCTATATGTCCGCTTCATTCCAAAATGACCTAACTCCTCATGAGCATGTCCGACCAACTGTGCTCTCTAAGATGGAAGTGGCACAACACAAATGTTGCCATCTCCCCAAAACTAAAGAAGATGTCTACCTACCCATCTGAACTGTGGAGCTCTCTGTAACACTCTATCCCGGTCTTTGGCACTCAAAATGCCACCAAAACACATGTATGAAGATACTTCAACACCATGATGTCGTCATGGATGTCTCGACTTACCACTTAACCTTCCTGAGTCTTAGCATCCCTCGCAATTCACTCGTGTGAACTCCCTAATGGTATTCCTATCTAACAAACATATATTCGAACGAATACCTTCATGAGAACCCGAATATGATTCTTTATTCACAAAAACCAAAAAAAATCCTACTTATCCTAAGAACTACGCTCCTACATACGTCCGCCCTCAAATGTGAGCACACCCGTGAACAGCTTCAATCATAATATCTCTTCACTCTCCAGCCATTCACTCGGGTAGCAAATACCGCCCCTTCTAAATCTAACAGCTGTAACGAGCCGTTATCAAACACTTCCTTGAAGTGTTTGATAACGGAAGTGTTTCCAAGGAAGTGTATTCCCCGGGAACTTCATATACCGGCTATCATACAACAACATCTTGTCGTCCGCTACCACCAAAGTGATACGAAGTCCCGCATCATACTGCTCTTTCCGTTTAGCCTGAATCCGCTTTGTCAACTTCTCAGAGTCTTCACGGTCTTCTTCCAGTTGTTGAAGCGTCAACAACCTCTGCAGCTGGCTCTCCTCATCTCCCAACCTATCCTCCACTAGGATACGGTACGAAGGCAACTCAAATTCCACTGGCGTGATGGGATGCATGCCATACATTAAGTAAATCAGTGTTTGCTTGGTCGTGATCTTCTTTGCTGTACGAAACACCCACAATGCCGCTGACACTTTAGTGTCCCAATCATAAATATGACTCACTGTCACCTTGTTCAGAATTTTACACAACAACCCATTGGACTTCTCAGTCAGACCATTCACCTTCGGATTATAAGGTGTGGTTTTACGATGCTTAATTTGGAAATACATGGTAAGCTCCTCAATTAAGTTATTCAGGAAATGAGTTCCCCTATCACTCACAAGCTCCAAGGGACACCCGTAACGACAAATGACTTTCTTCGCATCATCTCTTCGGGTCGCCACCGCTTCAACCATCTTCGTTGCGTAATCTGTCACCACCATAATATACCGCTTCTTGGTTCCTTGACTGGCTGGCGAAATTGGTCCTACAAAGTCTATCCCCCACTTCTCAAAGGGTGCCAGTGGCAGAATAGGTTTCAACGGCCATCGAGTGGTTGGGGTCGGTCTCCCCGTCCTTTGATACGCATCGCACTTCTGAATGAACAGATGTACGTCCTTGTACATGGTTGGCCACCAGTACCCTGCTGCGAGAATCTTTTTCACCGTATTCCGTAGAGCATAGTGACCTCCAGCCGCTTCTTCATGCATGGCTCTAATCACTCTTCGTACTTCATACGGCTCCAAGCATCTCCGTAGTATCTCGTCCGCCCCCATTCTGAACAATATCCCTTTCTCAAGTTGATACGAAGCAGCCTTATGGATGAATACCGCCCCTCGTTTCTGTGTCGCCCTCCGGCATTTCTAAGGACCGCAAATAATGATACAAGTCGTAGTATTGTGTCTCCTTGTACTCTGCTAGTTGGAACAATTCTTCATCCAGAAAATGATTAGCTACGGTGCTGCTTGGGATATGAGTCTCCAACCTTGACAGGAAATCCGCATTCGTGTGGTGAATACCCTTCTTCGTCTGTACCGTGAATACAAATTCCTGCAATAACAACATCCATAGTGCAATTCGTCCTGACAAATCCGCCTTCTAAACCAAATACTTAAGGGGATAATGGTCCACATGGAATACAAATTCGTACCCCAAAAGGTAGTGCCTGAACTTCATAACAGCATACACCATTCCCAGGGCTTCCCTCTCGGTGATGGAGTAATTGCGCTCAGCTACGATGAGCATGCGGCTTGCAAAATAAATGGGGTGATTTTTCCCCCACACATCACGTTGTCCTAAGACTAGTCCTATAGCTATAGAGGACGTATCTACATCTACATGGAAAGGCTTCTCCCAATCCGGTGGAACTAATGTTGGCGCATGCACCAACTCTTGCTTCATACGTTCAAAGGTCTTTTGGTGCATGGTCGACCACTCATACTCTGTCTCCTTCTTCAGCAAAGCCGTCAGCGGTGCTGCGATCATCGCGTAAGTCTTGACATACCGCCGATAGTATCCTGTGTGTCCTAAGAATGCCCGAAGTTCCCGTATGTTGCGCGGTGGTTCCAGTACGGTGATCACGCGGACCTTGTCTACGTCTACCTCAATACCTCGCGCCGAAACTCGGTGTCCTAGCAGAATACCCTCCGCCATCAAGAAGTAAAACTTCTCCATATGTAAAGCCGATTGACTTTCCCGACACTTCTGGAAAGTTTGCTCTAAGTGTTGTAAGTGCTCTGCTCGAGATCTGTAAGACCCAGGGTTGTACATATAGGATAAAATGAAAGTATATCTAAATTGTGCCTAAGTTTATCTTAGTCATGACTATGTTTAGCTAGTTATGGTTAAGTTGGAGGAAAATATAGAGTAACTTTTGGTGTGGTAGATGAGAACTACTATTTTGTTGTTTAGTATGAGTCAAGGAATAGATTCCATCACATGGGTATCTTGACTTCCCTTGACTTGGACTAGTTTTCATTGGTTGGACTTGGTGAAGACCCTTAAATCTAGGGGCGAGATTGACTTGGTACACTAGAAGTCAATTAGGGAGTAGTTGGGCTTCTAGAAGATCCAAGTGGACCAATTGCATGTTGCCATGTACCCTTTTCATTGGGGTTTGTGATCTCTACCTCGTTTAAAACTTGGTAAGAGGAAGTTACATGGTGATTACTTGTAGTTACTAGGGTAAGATTCTAAGTAGTATAAATAGAGAGGTTGAGAAGCACCTCTCAAGTAGTTTTTCAATGGAAGTTAGTTTTGGGAGGAGATAGTGTGGTGATCTTAGTTTTGGGGAGTTTGGTTCTTGGAGATGTCATGTTCGGAGTGGAACCTTGATTCAATGAAGACTTTGATTACCAAAGTATCCCTTTCCTTTTGAGTGATATCTTACTCTTGGTGATAATGTGCATAATAGAGCTTGGACTTTGAGAGTTTGTGTAAGAGTGAGCAATAATATCATGGGCAAAGGGTGGGACTAAGTCCTTCTAGATTCATGATGAGCTTCCAAAAAGCCATCGGAGGTAAACCTGAGTGAGAGTCAGCCCGGAGGTCACATTTTTGGTTCCGTTGCCGGGACCTCAGTCTAGAAGGAGAAGAGATGTTCCGAATCCAGTTTATTGCCCGTGAGAGCGCAACGATGAGAACTCATATGGAGAGGACTGTGGGGGAAGAGTTTAACCGAGATCATGATGCATAGTAATGTACCATTTGTGTATCCGGTAGTGTTGTATGATAGCCTGGAAGTTATTTTGTACATTTTGTTTACTTAAGTGTTGTTTGGGATGAGGCGAGAGTGCTATAGTACGTATTTGGGAGGAAAACTTTATTTTCCAAAGTTTTTCCGATAATTTTATTGATTTTAGATTAGTAGATGGGATACGTTTTGCACTTGAAATAACAGTCATATCATGTCTAGATCAAAAGTTATGATGTTTAGAATTTGCTAGAGTCTTGACGGGTTTTGAAAGATAGCTCTCGGGAAAAAGTGTACAGAGCTTATCAATTCGTGCAAGAATTGAATCAGGATTTGAAACTTTGCACGATTGTATATCAGGAGCTAAGCTACATGTGGGTTCAAATTTCGTTGAGAGATCATTTTTATAGAGAAAGTTATGATACCTGAAGTATAGGGGGTATAAAAGTGAGCAAAACTGCTTTACTTTTCAGATTTACTTTTTCCTTGTTTATGGTCATTCCGAGAGAGTGAATGCATGAGTGTTTTGCATAGTGAGGATGACTTGACACTCATTGGAAAATGGGAGATCAACCTCTTTGGAAGATCCGGCTATCTAAGATACCTCAAGGGCTGGACGTGATTGTTTCAGCGGATTCGAACTCGAGGGAGTTCAGAGTGGAGTTTGAAGAGAGGACACTAAAAAGTTCCCCGAGAGCGAAACGTGAGAGTTGCTTCTATTGTGGAGAGGAGGGACATAAGCTTGTGAGTTGTCCTTTGAGGACCAAAGATCGGAGGTTGAGAGAGAGACGAAATGTGGGAGAGCTAAACCTTCATCCGGGACCATCATCTCCCATGAATCCAAGAGTGGAAACTATTGTGAAAAAATTGTGGAGTGACCGGACTTCCCTTAGGACACGAGTGTAGTGGCGTGAAAGCTCTGTTGGAGTCACTAGTGGAGGGCTTTGAAGATAAATTGAGTGCAGATACCGAAAAGTTGAAATCTCCAGGTGGCTCAAGTTCTAACTGAAGATGGAGATCATTTTCAGAATGATCGAGAAGATGTCGATGAGGGTAAGGCTCATAGTGTGTTTAGGAGAGGAGAGAGCCATGGCAATCTTGGACCAACCAATTCCGTTCATTTTGCCATTGATGAATTACTCTAGAATGGAGCTAGTTTTGTTTGTGTTGTATTAGGGAGTCCCGTATAAATTTCCAACAACAACGACAAAAGGAGTTGGAAATGGGGAAGCTTCCGTGTTCTATGGGAGAGAGAAAGAAGATGTAGAATCTTTTGTGAGAGACTTCAAGAGGGCATGCATAGGAAACAATGAGAGAAGGAAACCCGAATGGGCTATCCTTTTGCCCCGACTTCTTGGAGGATTCTGCATTGAAGTGGTACAATGAGTACAAGAAGGAGCATGTGGAGGAAGACACTTGGGAGAGTTTGACGGAGAATCTTGTTGAAAACTTTCTTCCGGATGAAAGTTACAGAAGTTGATGTGTGAAGTCACCTTTTTGAAGCAAGGAGAGAGAGGAGAAGGTGAGATCATACGTAGAGAGAACGGAGAAGCCTGGAGTCACGCTTTGTGTGGTGTTGAGAAAGAGTGGAGACGAGGTCGAGCCAACCATGGTGGGGATTGTGGCGATGTTGACAAAGAACTTCATTGGAGGTTTGAAGCCTCAGATTCGAAGCAAGGTGAGATATGAAAAGCCCTCTTCTAAGGTTGAGGCTATTCGCATTGCTATTCGAATGGAGGAGAGCCTAGAAGACGATGATTCTAGCTTGGTGGCTAGAGAAGCATCATCACCTATGTGGTTAGAATGGCAACTCCTACTGTTGTTGCTGCGCGCCAAGTAGTAAATTCTCCGATGGTAGACTTGCACCATGAGTTGAAATCTATCACGTAAAACACTCGCTGATCTCAAGATTAACGTAGTACAACTATGGGAGAGGAGGAATCAGAATGTAGGGGGAGGATCTAGAGGGTATGGGAATTATCCTCCAAAAGGAAATCCACCACAAGGGAACTTCACAGTTTCATGCTTTAGTTGTGGAGGCCCTCATTTCCAACGAAATTGTCCTAATCCTCGACAACATGATGGAGTTAGACACAACAATTCTACTCCTGCTCCAAGTCAATCGAAGGATAAGGGAGTAAGCGTCTATTGATGTGTTTCCTCATCAGTGCACGTTTGAGAAGGGAGAGAGCTCTATAAGTTCGAGTTGATATTCTTGCACACGAGAAGAAGAGAGCAAGATTTGCAGAGGAGTCCATCTCAATGGAAGATCAACCAAGCCGGAGCACTCGATCCAGTGGTGTGAGTCAACCGAGAGCACCGAGAAAGAAGTTGGGAATGGATGATTTCTCCATTTCATCTACCCAACTCAAATACGACGCGGTGGAGGATGTGGGGAATCAAAAGCCAATATAACTGTTGGCCAATTGATTGCTCTAAATCCTACGATAAGAAAGGAGTTGAGGGGAGGCCTAAGCTCCAAAAGGACCAAGAAGCGACGATCCAAGGGGAAAGCTTCCATGGCGAATGTTGGAGTAGGAGTGGTGGATGCCGCTGCCTCGGAGGTATGCACTCAAGGCTTCAAGATTGAAGTACGCATTAATGGACGTGATGTTTCGGATGTACTAGTGGATGGTGGATGCGGTGAATGCCATGTCGAACGTTTGTTGAAGAAGTTGGGGATGAAGCTTTCAAGACCTTCCAACATCATTGTTGGGATGGCCAACAAGCAAAAGGTGCGACCCATTGGAGTGGTGGACAAGGTGGTGGTAAGTGTGATGGGAGTTCAAACCTTGTTGTCCTTTCAAGTGCTTGAGGAGGCTAGCTACGACTTGTTGTTAGGAAGACCTTGGTTGAGGGTCGTGAGGACAACTGATCGGTGGCATAAGGGTTACCTTCAGATAGGGCCGAAAAACCATCGAGTGAAGGTCCCTCTCACAAGTGGCGGAGGAGCGGTCTCGCACTCGGATAGACCTACGAGTGATTACTCGTAGTCCGAGAGTGAAGAAAGTGGTAGTTTTTCAGAGGTTGACACCAACATGTCGATCGATGAGGAGACATCATCCGAAGATACCTCGGACGATGATGTTCAAGTTCAAGTTCTTGCCGCAATGGATTTACTTCCTAGGCCGGGGGTGGTGAAAGATCCCGACAAGATGAAGATGAGTAAAGATGAGATAACTCGACGGCTCTCCACTCTCAAGTTTGGTCCCAAGGTTACTATGGAGGAGAAGTCAAGGTTCTTGGATATATTTCGAAAATATATCCATGTCTTTGCCTTTAGCTACAAGGATTTGAAGGAAGTAACCTTAGAAACTCATCGCATTGAGTTAGAGGAGAAGGCTTGTCCAAAGACGCCGAAGCAACGTCGGATAAATCCACCAACGGCCGTGGTGGTCAAGGAGGAGATCGACAAGCTAAAGGATGCGGGTTTCATCTATGAGGTAGAGAATTCTGAATGGGTTTCTCCTATTGTGATAGTCAAGAAGAAGAATGGTAAGCTACGTGTATGCGTAGATTACAAGAAGTTGAATGTTTCACAAAGAAGGATTACTATCCTTTACCTTTCATAGATGAGATTCTAGAGGAGGTGGCAGGTCATGAGTGGTATAGTTTTGGAGATGGTTATAGTGGTTATAACCAAATTCAAATTGCTCTCGAAGATCAGCTCAAAACCACTTTTACCACGCCATGGGGAACTTTTGCCTTTAGGGTAATGCCCTTTGGTCTATGTAATGGTCCAAAGAACTTTTCAGAGGTTCATGAACAAGGTGTTTGAACCTTTATTGGGAAATTTGTGCGAGATTTCATAGATGATTTTTTGTGTTTACGGAAGAAGGAGGATCATTTTGATCATTTGATCAAAATTCTACAACGGTTGGAGAAAGCCAGGCCTCTCGCCAATCCAGAAAAATGCATTTTTGGATGTGAGGAAGGTTTGTTGTTAGGGCACATCATCTCCAAAGATTGTATAGCGGTGGATCCGTAAAAGGTGAAACGCATCCTCGACTTATCTTTTTCCGGTGACGTTGACCAAGTTGAGGCGTTCCTTGGAATGGTGGGATACTATCGACGGTTCATCTTTTTCCTTCTCCAACAAAGCTTATGCCTTGACGGTTTACATGAAGAAGGGACGGATTACGATTTAATCCTCAAGGATGGAGAGGCAAATTGCATGCTCGAACTTCTTAAGAAGGCGTTGGTAACGGCTCCTATTTTAGCCAAACCAAATTGGGGTAAACCTTTCATTCTCTATACGGATGCATCAAACATTGCTATAGGATGCACTCTAAGCCGCTTAGATGAAGATAGCCATGATCATCCAATTGCTTATGCTAGTAGACGGATGGTGCAGTCGAGAGAAATTATTCAAAGGATCGAAAGGGAGGCTTTTAGTTGTGATCTTCTCACTCAAGAAGTTTCGACACTATCTATTGGGAGGGAAGTTTACTATCGTTCATCGATCACAAGGCTTTGAAGTACATTTTCAACAAGCCTAATGTCGAGGGTAGGATAGCCGGATGGAAGTTGTTATCATGGAGTTTGATTACATCATTGAGGATCGACCGGTAAGAAACATGCCAATGCCGATTTGATGTCTCGAGCATACGATGAGGAAGGAGATCAACCAAGTGGATGATACATTTCCAGATGAGGATTTGCCGATGATGGACACCATAACAAAGGTACCGGCCGAATACAAGGGGATATGGGATTTCATCTCGGAGGGAGAGTTTCCCCAAGGCATGCATTCACGGGAGAGGAATGCATTGGTGAAGCGATGTGAACCTTATACCATCATAGAGGACGTGTTGTTTCATCAAGGAGCGAGATGGACTACTCGGAAGGCTTGTTGGAAGGGAGGAGTCAATTCAACTTATGAAGGAGTTTCATGAATTTGGGTATGTGGAGGACACTTTGCGGGGAAAGGTAACCGCATTTAAGATCCTAGATGCAAAGCTATCATTGGAAGGGCATTTTCAAAGATTGTGTGGAATTTTGCAAGAGTTGTGATGTGTGTCAAGCTTTTGCTAAAAGTCCATGAAAACCCCTCCTTTGACATCAGTTCCTATTTTAGGTCCTTTTGAAAAGTGGGGAATAGATTTTGTAGGACCCTTGAATCTTACTCCTCGGGGTAACAAGTTCATTGTGGTAGCTACGCATTATCTAACCAAGTGGGTAGAAGCTAGACCTCTAAAATCTACTAGTGAGGAAGAAGTGGGTAGATTTCTATATGAGAGGATAATAACTAGATTCGGATGCCCTCTAGAAATTGTATCTGATAGAGGTGGTGAGTTTGTTGGAAGCATTATACAAGCCATGCTAGGTCATTTCTCCATCAAGGCACGGGTGACTACTTCCTACAAACCAAATGCTAATGGGTTGGCGGAGCGAACCAACTATACGCTTTGCATGATGTTGGCCAAGGATGCAGACATGGACGGAGCAAGCAAAATTGGGACAAAAGGCTGCATGCTATCTTGTGGGGAGTATCGGACGACTTGGAAGACATCAACAGTGGTACTCACCTTCCGTATGGTATATGGTGTCGAGTCAAAGCTTCCAATTCAATTTGATTTGACGACCTTCTTAACTATCCAACGGAAGTTAAAGAGGAAGAATGGAGTAGAAGCTATCAAATCAAGATGTCAACAACCGTTGGAGCCGGAGGAGGCTGTTTGTGGCCATGGTACGTGTGGAGCGGGCTCAACAATTGCGTAAGAAGTATCATGATAATCGATTTGGGGACTAAGAAGATGAAGATTTTCAAAGAAGGTGATTGGGTAATGCTTTACGACTCCATTAGATATAAGAGAGCAAGAAAGAAATTTCTTCCAAAGTACTTTGGTCCTTTCATAGTTCACAAAGTGTGGGGAAACTTTACTTACGATTTGAAGGAGTTGGGAGGACGACATTTTGACCGGGTGAATCACGACAAGTTGAAGCCGTTTCATCGACGATCAGATTCTTTCACTCCGAGGACGGAGGAAATCTTGGTCCGGGGTAAATGTAAGACCTGGGTTGTACATATAGGATAAAATGTAAGTATATCTAAATTGTGCCTAAGTTTATCTTAGTCATGACTATGTTTAGCTAGTTATGGTTAAGTTGGAGGAAAATATAGAGTAACTTTTGGTGTGGTAGATGAGAACTACTATTTTGTTGTTTAGTATGAGTCAAGGAATAGATTCCATCACATGGGTATCTTGACTTCCCTTGACTTGGACTAGTTTTCATTGGTTGGACTTGGTGAAGACCCTTAAATCTAGGTATTTAGATTGACTTGGTACACTAGAAGTCAATTAGAGAGTAGTTGGGCTTCTAGAAGATCCAAGTGGACCAATTGCATGTTGCCATGTACCCTTTTCATTGGGGTTTGTGATCTCTACCTCGTTTAAACTTGGTAAGAGGAAGTTACATGGTGATTACTTGTAGTTACTAGGGTAAGATTCTAAGTAGTATAAATAGAGAGGTTGAGAAGCACCTCTCAAGTAGTTTTTCAATGGAAGTTAGTTTTGGGAGGAGATAGTGTGGTGATCTTAGTTTTAGGGAGCTTGGTTCTTGGAGATGTCATGTTCGGAGTGGAACCTTGATTCAATGAAGACTTTGATTACCAAAGTATCCCTTTCCTTTTGAGTGATATCTTACTCTTGGTGATAATGTGCATAATAGAGCTTGGACTTTGAGAGTTTGTGTAAGAGTGAGCAATAATATCATGGGCAAAGGGTGGGACTAAGTCCTTCTAGATTCATGATGAGCTTCCAAAAAGCCATCGGAGGTAAACCTGAGTGAGAGTCAGCCCGGAGGTCACAGGACCCTCAAGCAGACTGATATATGGAGTTGATTCACATGATGAACCGTCTGGCGTTGGGGAAGGAAGATCAGTCTATCACAGTGAAGGAGTTGACAGAGAATGTGGACAAGTTGTCCAAAGAGAAAGCTGAGATGGAGAAGAAGGTTGAAGAGGCGAAGAAGGCCTACGAAGAGATCTGTCGTATTCGGGGTGTGGAGATCCATTTTGTGGAGAAGAAGAATGCACATCTTCGAGACAAGGCAGGACCCAAAAACGAAGATTGATTCAGGTGGATGTGGAGGCACCTCGCAAAAGCCGAGAACCTCGCTATCAGATGTGCGCAAAGACTGCTCACACGATGTGATCGTGTTGAGACGCAGCGGTTAGAGCAGTTCGTGGCAGTGATGGAAAATCCTGGAGACTCAAAGGACCGACGAAAAGAGATGTACAAGGCATTGGGTCAAGATTTCCGAGAAGCCATGGCTCTTCATCGACGTGAGAGATTGCTTTGTAGATGTACAGAGATGTTAGGAATCGACGCATTCACGCAAGCAGCGGAAGTGCGATCGAGCGGCTTAGATCAGACTAGAAGACTTAGGAGAGAGCGATCCGTGTAGGAGACGGTTAGCTTGGCAGTTAGGAGTAGCAGTTAGAACATTCATTATAAATAGTCGTAGGAAATAAAGTGATGGATCTTTTCATCTTTGCAAGTGTCCAAGCTGTTGGATTGCAAATTGTAGTCAAGGTAGAACGAGCACTCGAAGAGCTGGTGGCTGCAAGCCGATATTGTGATGACTGAAGCTTGTATCCGTGAAGTTACCCAGATATTCGTCCACGAGTTGAGCCTGTCTGTAGCATCAAAAGTACTCTAGAGGGTGTTTCGCCAAGACGCAAACTTGTAATGAGAGAGATCCCCATCCCGAAGTAAAGCAAATTACTGAACTCTATTTGATGTGTCTGTGGAATTGGTGGTGTGATAGGTTTGTGAAGGAATTAATGTTGAATTGATTACCTTCTTTGAGCATGCTCTTCGGACTTCGCAGTCCAGAGTTAGAAAGAGGTCTAAATGCTTATTTCCCTTCTTTGCTAGTGTGGTTTGATCCCTCATTCCCTAGGGAACGAATCAATCTATACAAATTCGAACTGAATAGTGCCTACCGTGCTATAACAGAAATTTATGATATGAAAAGATATGATCGATATACTAAGTTTGTGATAGTCAATGTAATCCTGAAACTCTGACTGCTTGCAGAAACTTCAACCTATCACTCTGTACTCAAAACTCATCCAATCGAGTCAAAACTTCAATCAAAACACTAGCCCGAGTCGTAAATTGTATCTCAGTCAACTCAGATCTCCCAAAACCCTCGTCAGATTCTCACAAACACTCCAAATACACTCAAAGGTCGAAATTTCTCTCTCTAACTTTGAATCACCGTTTCAGAATGACAAATCATTCAAATCCATCCATTCTTGGACTCACGTTGTAGCCCGTCTCGTCAGCTTTCCAACGCTATCCTCTGATTTTTGAATGTCCCCCTGGAAGGTTTTCAAAATCCCTAAACAACTCGAAAAGTTGCCCTAGTGCCCTCATTGGTCAAAACTCCTAGACCAATGGGAATGGAGAATGCTATTTTGACCTCTAGTGTGGCCAAATTAGCTCCATTGAAACTTAGAGCTTTACAACTATCCTAAACACTCTAGTTAGATATCCTATATACAATATGAGTTGTCACTAATAAGAGTTAAAATGACAACTTGAAACCAGCTAAGTATACCCAAAAGAGATCACGATGAAGACATCGGATGTTGATCACAAATGGACTCGACAATGGTACATCTTGAGGATCATGTTGTCCCCTATCCACGTCCTACGTCGACTCCACTTCAATCAGATAAGCTCCTTAGTCATCAAGGTGATGTGTCTAGATCTCCCTAGCTCTTTCTGACTTTTACAATGCCATCTCGTTACTTTAACCTATAGTATCATTTGTCATGACAATAGCTCAAGATGACACATGTCATCATCTTCTCATAGTAGCCGCGTCACAACACGACACCGCTCCACACGTACCATGGCCACAGCTCGAGCCTCCTCCAACTCCAATAGTTATTGACGTCTTGATTTGATAGCTTCTGCTCCATTCATCCTCTTTAACTTCCATTGGATAGTTAAGAAGGTCGTCAAATCAAATTGAATTGGAAGTTTTGACTCGACACCATATACCATACTGAAAGGTGAGTACCTTGTTGATGTCTTCCAAGTCGTCCGATACTCCCACAAGATAGCATGAAGCCTCTTGTCCCAATTTTTCTTGCTCACGTCCATGTCTGCATCCTTGGCCAACATCATGCAAAGCGTATAGTTGGTTCGCTTTGCCAACCTGTTAGCATTGGGTTTGTAGGACGTAGTAACCCGTGCCTTGATGGAGAAATGACCTAGCATGGCTTGTATAATACTTCCAACAAACTCACCACCTCTATCAAATACAATTTCTAGAGGGCGTCCAAATCTAGTTATTATCCTCTCGTACAGAAATCTACCCACTTCTTCCTCACTAGTAGAGTTTAGAGGTCTAGCTTCTACCCACTTGGTTAGATAATCTGTAGCTACCACAATAAACTTGTTACCCCGAGGAGTAAGATTCAAGGGTTCTACAAAATCTATTCCCCATTTCTCAAAAGGATCTAAAGTAGAAACTGATGTCAAAGAAGGGGTTTTCATGGATTTTTTAGCAAATGCTTGACACACATCACAACTCTTGCAAAATTCCACACAATCTTTGAAAATGCCCTTCCAATGATAGCCTGCATCTAGTATCTTAAATGCAGTTACCTTTCCTGCAAAATGTCCTCCACATACCGAGCCTTCGTGAAACTCCTTCATAAGTTGAATTGACTCCTCCCTTCCAACAACCCTTCTGAGTAATCCATCTGCTCCTTGAGGAAACAACATATCCTCTATGATGGTATAAGGTTCACATCGCTTCACCAATGCATTCCTCTCTCGTGAATGCATGCCTTGGGGAAACTCTCCTTCCGAGATGAAATCCCATATCCCCTTGTATTTTGCCAGTACCTTTGTTATGGTGTCCATCATGAGCAAATCCTCATCTTGAAATGTATCATCCAATGGTTGATCTCCTTCCTCATCATATGCCCGAGACATCAAATCAGCATTGGCATGCTTCTTACCAGGTCGATCCTCAATGATGTAATCAAACTCCGCAAGTAACAACTTCCATCTGGCTATCCTACCCTCAGCATTAGGCTTGTTAAAAATGTACTTCAAAGCCTTGTGGTTAGTAATGATAGTAAATTTCCCTCCCAACAGATAGTGTCGAAACTTCTTGAGTGAGAAGATCATAGCTAAAGCCTCTCTTTCTTTCACTGAATAGTTTCTCTCAGCCTGCATCATCTATCTACTAGCATAAGCAATTGGATGATTGTAGGGGCATGTTTAGAGGTTTCAGACTGTTTTTTTGTTTTTGGAATATAAATAAACGATATTCGGAGGAAGTATGTATCACCGAATACGAATAGGAGAAATAAGCGCGAAGATGGCCAAGACGAATAAGTTGTTAAGGAGGTCTGAAGCGTCGAACGGATTAGGGCAGTTAGTAACAACATCGACGAGCGTAACGAGCCACAGAGGAGCAAGAACGAGCGTCGAGTCAAGTAGCCAAAATGAAGAGGAAATCGGTCACTCGATCGGGAGCTCGTGAGGCGATTCAATTGCCTGTGAAGAAGATGTCAACGGGAGTATATCGACCCTTGGTGCCGAAACCAGAATGGTCGACCAAAGAATTAGCACGGTTGAAGACTTTAGGAGGAGAGTTCCTAGCATGGCAATGGGACTACGTGTGCCCTGAGTTGTGTGAAGAAGTTTGCGCCAAGAAGACACCAAACTCGATAGGCTGGAGAGGACATCCAGACTCGTGGGATGCGTTGCTTTGGGCAGAAGCCCTGGGAAGAGATTACTCGAAGGAGAAGAACGGAGTTGACTGGGAAGGTTCGGCAATGCATACTGCATTCACCTTCGACGAGCGGAAATGGTTTGATCCTAGAGAGAGGAAGGGTACAAACGGCTTCAAGATTGATCTTATTCGGGACGACTTCCGAAGAAAGATAATGTATACATTGAATCAGCTCTTCTCACCACAACGAACTACTTACGTCAGTATGCATAAGGTGAGGATAGTGGAGGGGTTCGTCGGAGGAGCAATCAAGGTCAATTGGGGAGATATCTTCGCTCGAAATGTGCAAGCAATGGGGCAGAGACTGCGAGCGGGAGAGAAGTGAGTAATCTATATCTCTTCGTTTCTGGTACACATGTATTCGCGTATGGGGTGGTTGACGCCACAGGAAAGAAGAAGATATCAAGTGAGCGTGGTCAGCACTTTGGGTGGGCCAGCAGCAAGTAATGGTAGCAGTGGTTCGACGAGAAGTGTGGGACCCCACCAAGATGATGGTGTGCAGTCGCTAGCGCAACCAACTCAGTAGGAGACACCTTCGGAGGCTAGAGTGGAGGCAGTGAGAGAGGAGGAAGAAGCAATATTCGGGAAGGAGGACTCCGTGGGGACCACAGAGAAGAGAAGTCCAAGTGTGGAGATAATTGCGGAGCCCAGCAGTAAAAAGAGGAAGCTGAAGGAAATCGCGCAATCCGGAAGTCCAGTACTGAAGGCATCGAGGCCTAAGGTGAAAGCAACAAAGGTAGCAGTAGAAGAACCACTTTCTTCAGTGCTACAGTTGACGCAAAAGCTGGAGAATGTGGTGGTGCCAGTTCTTATGGAGCTGAACAAATTGGGAGGCAGTTATATCCAAGGGTGGAATCCGCATGAAGACGGTTACATGGAGCTGATTCAGTTGCTGAACCGCACTGCTCGTGGGAAGAAGGATCATGCGGATACTATAAAGCAGCTGACGGAGTCTGTAGAGCGTCTGGAGAAGCAGAATGCGGAAGTGACAAAGGAAGCAGCCGCAGCAAAGCAAGCCTACGGAGAAATCTGTAAGATTCGGAGCGCGGAAGTGAAGTTTGTCGAAAGGGAGAATGAGAAGCTTCACCAAAGAATTGAAGAGGCGGGGCAGGTTGCATGAAGTTGATGTTGAGAGACCAGCTAGACTAGAAGATTTGGCAAGTAGGTGCTCGCAATACCTTTTTTGCTCAGGTGGTGACGATGTGGAGGCCGAAAGGTTGGAACGTTTGACAAATGATTTATGAATACCCCTTGCGATTCGAAGGATCGTAGGAAGGAGATGTACAAAGCCATGGGACGCGAATGCCAGGAAGCGATGCGAGTCCATCGGAAGCAAATCGCAGAGGACATCAGGGAATTGCAGATGAGCGTCGATGTCTTTGCATTGAAGGAAGAGATGTCATCGAAGGAACCTGAGATACCCCGTAATTGTAGTCGGGTGTGATCCGTGTAGGCAACGGTTAGGAATAGGTGCGAGTAGATTGTATAAATAGGAGTAGTGTTAGAGTAGGATTATCGCTTTCTTTACAAGTGTTCATTGAGAACCGTAATTGTAGTTAGGGTAGAACGAAGTGCTCGAGAAGCTGTGGAATGTTGCATTCGATTGACCTTGACTGGTGCGCAATACCTATGAAGATACCCGGGTATTCGTCCATGAGCCCTAGTCGGATTCGCTTTGTAGTAGAACTTCATCGAGGACATCGCCTCGACAACAGCTTGTAAAGGAGTGATCAATTCCCATCAAGAATCTGAGTGTAATTTCAATTGCATGTGTGACTCTGTGCAATGTAATGGATGGGTAGTGATTTATTAAATTGACTTAGTGGTTTTGGACTACTCTGTCACAGCACTCTTCGGACTATGCATGTCCAGAGTCTTCAAAAGAAGCATAAATAGCCATATTCGTCGCTAACAGAAAGATAACACCTCATTCCCTTGACAACGAACTGTAATTCTGTGCAAATGGCAAAACCTTTGTGTAACCTGTCTGTTACATAAAGAAGGAAGTTTAGAGCAATTTTTTCTTGGCGCCGCTGCCGGGGAATAAAGTTGCTATTCATCTGCCAGCGGGGAATTGTACAACATAGCTAGGACTTCACTAGGAACGTGTTGACACCAGTGGTGACCAAGAACGAGTAGTAGCGTCACTGTTGTGAAGGGTGTCTCTCAAATCTTCCAGAGCTTCGAAGGTTGAAAGCCTCATCCTCAGGAGCTGCGGTGCCAGATGAATGACAGACAAAGATCAAGAGCCATGCCCATCTTCTGGTCATACGGCTGAACCTTCGGCACGAGCGAGACAAGCCGCAGCCCGAGAAGAAACCCGGAGGAAAGAAAGAGAGCGTGGGTGGATTCGGCCACTAGGCCGAAGAAGGAAGAAAGCTCTGATTGAACCAGACCTGCTTAGGCGGGTTGTGGGTCACGAGCATTCTGCCTCACCATCAAGAAGTCCCCAAAACGACTGGCCTAAGCGTTCGAGTAGTCCGGGGAGATTGGAAACCCAAGCTCAGCCAGAGGCCATCACATCATCAGACTCCTCGGAAGAAAACGGTAGTTCAAATACCGACACCTCTACGAAGGCCGTGACACCCTCGGGTGACGAAGCCAGTGACGAAGAAGAGAGGTGGTCGGCGTTTCAAGAAGGACCAAGATCGTCCCTTGCTGACAAAGTGAGGATCTGAAAATCCTGAAAATCAACCTTGAACCTACGTTTCGAGTTCTGACTACGGAGAACCAAGACAACATGGCAGCACCAATCACCAAACAGCAGTACCCCAAGTTTAAGGGTACTTCAGATGAAGATGATGGTGACTCGTATATTCGTACCTTTGAAGCCATCTCTACGGCCAACAAGGAAAATGATCCCATGGATCGGAGAAGGATCTTCCCGGGGTTGCTACGGGTGTGGATGAACAACCAAGAAGAAGGCCATGCGGCTGAAATCTCTTCTTGGGATGGGCTCAAAGCCCGAATCCTAGCGAGATTCCGGGAGATGGGATACGATAAGGTATTGTTAAGAAGATTGGGCGCCATTCGGAGGGAGAAACATAAAAAGCTCCGAGAATACACGGAGCAGTTTCTGAGTTTGCTAGATAGGATGCCGGCCACCACTGCTAACACAAAACCATATTTGGTGGCCATGGCCATCGAATGGTATGTTTTGGGTTTGGGGAAATTTGACCCTAACCATGAAACCTTCTATAGATGGGCAGACCCAGCTACGGTGGATGCTGTCATACAGGCAGCTGAAGCTTATGAGCTATCTAACATCCATCGGAGCCGCCTAAAGGAGAATCGGTCGTCGCATAAGGGACGACGGGCTAAACATCCGAAGATCCGAAGACGCCAAAGTCCCTCCAGTAGTGAAGCGTCCACTGCATCCAACGAAGACGAATCCAGCTCCTCAGACGAGGATTGGAAACACCCCCCGAAGAGGAAGGAGGGGCGCCGGATGAAGCAGGTGGAAACTGGCCGGAAAGGCATCGAAACTAAAGTAGAGGAGCTCACCAAGAGTTTGGAAGAGCTCAAGGTACATTTGGTAAATAACAAAGATAGGAGGAAATCTCCCATGCAGGGGAGAGTTAATGTATGGTGTATCATCTGCAGGAAGCCGGGCCACTCTAACTCTGAGCATCAGCCAAGAGAAGGGTATTCGGCCCAGCAGGTGGAATGGGTACCAGTATGGGACTACGGCCCATACGAAGGTCTCCCGGATGACCAAGTTTATGGCATCTAGGAGGGGGGAACTTCATCTACTATACCCCCGGTGCACATACCTCGCTACGCTCCGGTGGAAATGGCGACCACAACGCCACAAAGGAAAATGGGAGGGTTGGCTCCAATCCCTCCTCCTGCAATGACAGCATCCACCGTGGCCGGATTTGCCCTCCTACAAAAGGTTTCTTGGTCGGGGTTAAACTTTCCCGACCCAGAAATGTACCATTTGATGGCCATTTCCATCGAATATGATTTAGTGTTAGTTGTGGTAAATAGCATCTATCTAATAAACTAAGGAACTGCTCCGTGTATTCGCAGAGCTTTTGGTGTTTTTTCCTACGGATGGCCCCTAACCTTCTTAGGATGATCTTTTTGTAACCCATCTCCTTGAACAAAGCCAGGAACCGGGCCTTTAGTCCATCCCAAGAGATGATTTTAGCCGCAGTCTTCCTCTTGGTTGTTCATCCATATCCGGGCTCCCTTCCGTAGGAGACCCGGAAAAAAGCAATGATTGTTCATGGGATCATTTTCTTTGTTGCCTGTCAAGATCGCCTTGAAGGTCTTAATCTATGAATCCACATTGTCATTATCAGACGTCCCTTTAAACTTAGGATATTGTTGCTTAGTTATCAGGGTTGTCATCCTGCCTGATAGTAGTCCTTTGTGCATTTGTAGATTGAACTGACGCTCCAAGTTGGTCCTTACGTCAAGGACATTTATCTTGTTAGCCTCGTGGATTGCTGAGGTGTACTCGGTCCATGGATCCCCCTTCTCTTCATCCGAAGGTATCGCAGCATTCATGGAGGTGATGGGTTCCCCCTCACTAGAGGAATCCATGGGCGGATAGTGAAGCGGAGGCTGTCATGAAGCTAGTTGGGCTGGACTACTCGCACGTCGTAGCCATCGTTTAGCTCTTTGGGTTGGCGAAGCACCTCCTTCTTCTTCTGACCCTGCCAAAGAGGATATTTGTAGAACCTTAGTTTGGAATTTTAAATCTGTTTTTTTTTTGTTTTTCATAATAAAATGCATGATATTTGGAGGAAACGAGTAAGGCCAAATACGAATAAGTCTCTTAGTGCAAATATGCATGTTAAGCGTGAGATGAATAGATTGAAGATGACGGAAGAAGTCTCGATGTTTAGGGTAATAGAAGTTAGTAACCGTATCAGCGAGCAGCTGTGGATCAAACTATGGGTAACATTATGAGGAGATGAACGGAAATTTGATTGGGAGCAAGAGAGGCTATTTGATTGTCTCTACGCAGAAGATATCATTGGGAGTGATTCGATATTTGATGCCAAAGTCGGATTTGACGGTGCATTTTTAGCATGACAATGGGACTAAGTATGCCTAGAGTTGTGTGAGCAAGTGAGAGCCAAGAAGGTTGTGAACCCTATTGGGTTGAGAGGACATTCCAATACTTCATGCAGAACATCATGAGAGAACATCATGCAGAAGACCACATTACGAGTCATTGAAGGAGCCAAGTGATAATTGCAGTGTGTGATATTAAGAGGATCCAAGAAACAAATATACGAACGGTTGCATTTCATTTGGTGAATTCTACAACACGTTAAGTGCATTGATTTTGTATAGAATCTCATGTAAGTAAATGTTAAAGATTTCAGCACATTTTCATTTCATGGTTACAATATTTCTAGCTGTTTGATTTCCAATCTATTTCTTAATCATCCTTCTAATTATAACCGAGCTTGATGACTTGATTGTGTTTAGATACAGAATTTCTTAGGCCACTTGAAACAAGCCTCAAAGGAATGATAAGTGTATCACTCATGTGATCATGTGATTTTTCACAAGCTTTTCAATCCTATGAACTCTCCTTCTTCAATCTTGTGAACATTCTTTCTAGAGAACTAATACACTTATCATTTCTTTTCTCGATGAACCCTTGAGATTTAACTTCCTTGGTATATGAACTCTTATCCAAGAGAAGTGATACATGTATCACTTATAATATTTGTTTCACTTCAAACCAATGAAGATGTAGTGTTCAAAGAAATGATACACTAGTAAATTGAGTGCCCCTATAAGTGATGAGAACTATAGCTAAACCATGTTGAGCAAAAACTGCATCCATATAAATGCTAGCAAGTTCAAGTGCAATAAGTGTCTTTGTTGTGGGCCTAACATGGATCATCTTGCTCAATTTATCCACAAAAATAACTATCAAATCATAACCCTTAGATGTCATTAGTAACTCAAATACAATGTCCAAACTAATGTGCTCCCATCTTCTATTTGGTGTTGGTAGAGGTTGTACTAGACTTACTGGTTTTTGATTGCTAGCCTTGTTGTGTTGACATGCCAGACAACTTCTTACATAGTTGGTGATGTCCTTTCTTAGTCTTGGCCAAAAGTATACCCTCTTGGATGCCTTCAATGATCTTCTCCACTCCAATATGGCCAACAATAATTGAATCATGTGCCTCTTCTAACACTGTTGTACAGAAAGTAACATCTTAAGGTATCCAAATCTTTCCTTTATAGAACGTCAATCCACTTTCTAACTATGCTCTACCCTGCTTAAGGGCTTGTGCAATCTCCTCATCCTCCTTGGTAGCTTGGTTCAGGTTGTCCTACCATTCTGAGTGAATTTTCAACTCTGTGATGTGATTAATTCACGACATCCGTGTCAATGCATCAGCAAACTACTTCTTCCCCTCCACATACACGATCTTCATATTGAAATGTTATCGCCATTCAATGCAACACATTTGCCGCTTTGAGAGATCCTTTTAAGTTTACAAATAAACCAAAAGCTTGTGATCAGTCTCAACCACAAACTCCTTATCTTTGAGATAGTGCTTCCAATATTTAGTAGCCAACATAATAACTAACACCTCTCCCTCTCTCGTATGATAATTTTGCTCCACCGGTGAAAGTTTCTGTGAGAAAAAGGCAATTGGATGTCATCCATCTTCCAATTCTTGTTGTAACACTCCTCCAACTACCACATCTAATGCATCCGTAGCAAGTTTTGTTGGTCTATCTAGGTCATACCATTTAAGGATTGATACATATAAAAATGCATCCTTCAAAGCCTAAAATGCAATCTCTTGAGCTGTACTCCATTGCCATTGATGCTCTCAGCCTAAGAGATCTGTTAAAGCTTGAGCAATACGAGCAAAAGCTTTCAAAAATCTTCAATAGAAGCCGGTTAAACCCAAAAAACTACGTAGTTGAGAATCAAACTCAACTTCTTTCGGATGAGAGTTACAAGACCAAAAAAGTTAAACATTTTGAGTTCAAATTGCAAAGAAATGATAGATGTATTATTTCTTTTGGTGAGAGCCAAGAGTCCAAAGAAGTGATAAATGTATCACTTCTTAAAATACGAATCTTTCTTTTTGCTCATCAATTTTGTTGATCCTCAAGTTTCTAACACTCATTCTCTTTACTTTTGTTTTTTTGCTCATTTTCATGTCATTTTTCTTCTTGCAAAAGACTAGACCAAAAAATATATCTCCAACATGTGATTGTGCATTGACCTTTTTTAAAAGTCCAATGAGTCCTCCATTAATAAATTCTTGATTTTTATTCTTGATTTTACCAACAAAGTCTGATATTTTTTAAGAATTCATATAAGGAAAAAAAAATTGACTTTTAGATGTCATGAAGTCCCATTCTACACAATTGGTCAACAAAAAAGGAATTTTTGTAAGTATTTGTGAGATGAACTTCAACAAGAAGGTAGTATGGGCAGTTATGTACATATGGGGGTTCAAAATTTTCCAGTTTATGTCATGGACAAGAAGAAGTTTATGTGGAATCACATTGAGTAGTTGAAGATTGCTGACAAGCTTTGCGAGTTACTGTGCATTTTGGAGAAAAAATCAAGTAGATTTTTTGATTTCATAAAATGCATGACCAAGGAGCAAGTTTCTCTTGCATGATCCATGATTTTGGCTGAGTAGCAAAAGAAGTACAAGAAAATATTTTCCAACTGATCGATAAAGAAACTTCTCAATCATAGCAAGTCAAATAGTCATTCCGGTTTAAACGTCGTTGTCACTAAAGGTCCCATAGAGAGCATCAAAATAGAGGAGAAAGAAAGAAGGTTTCATAAACAAAAAGGCAACAAAGGAGAAGGAGTTGAAGGAAAGATTCAAGCAAAAAATATTGCGTGAAAAATAAGAGAAATATAAAATGCAAGCACAATAAAAGGAGAAGGAACGGAATAAGATGTTGCAGTTCACGGAGGAGAAGAAGAAAGATAGGAGACATTAGACATTTGAAGTTAAAAGTATCAAATCGAGAGTGAAGAAAAAAAAAACAAGATTCATCACCAACCACAATTTCTAGGAGGCGGTTGACGATGACAACTAGTCCACCAATGGTGAAGAACAAGGATAACGTACTAGTGAAGATATCCACTAACCAAAGAATTCTTGAAGAGTATGTTTTGTTTGCACATTAAAAAAAAGAGGAGACTAGATCATCAACATGATACAAGTAAAGTGAGGAAAAGTATGTACATGATAAACGTCACATAATTTTACTTTTTGGAAACCATCCGGATAAGTTTAGTCTAGATTTATTGTTGAAAATGTGCAAATTTAGAAGATTCACAAGATCCACGTTGAAAACATCAAGATCATGAAGAGGCATAATAACATGACATTGGTTACCTTGTTTGCAGTTATTGTTGATCCCAAGGACTATAAGGAGATGAGCCATTTTGAACTACACAACACACTTTTTATGTATAAGTGAGAAAAAATATCTAGAAGTGATACATTTATCATTTCTTGATTTGAACTACTAATTCAATTAGTTGTATCAAATTTAATTTGAGTTAAATTTAGATCAAACGCTATGTAGTTTGAGTTTGAGTTTATATGATGAATTATGTCTCTTAAAGTGATATGTGTATCATTTCTAATCTTTGTTTCATTTTTTTTCACAAATATTACATTACAAGAGGAAATCATGGAGATGATACATGTATGGAGCTATTCAAAGCTTACAAGAATCTAGAAGTGAATGTGCTATTTTTGATTATACATCTGAAGGGTGGTTGAAGGAAAAGGAAGACTTGCAATGATGAAGAGGAGAAAAAAGAAAACCAAATTTCCGACTTGACAACTGTCCTTCCTAACACCTTCTTGAAACCTTTTTGGGAGTGTTCTCTAGCTAAGTTTGATTATATATATGAAGGGTGGTTGAAGGGGAAGAGAGTTCGAGGGGTAAACTCCTTCTCAAAATTTTGTTCTCATGATGGAAAGATGAAGACATATGATTGGATTTTTTAGAACAAATGTCTACTGCTTTCAAAATTTGGAGTACACATTGGGGATTGATGATATACCCTATGGATTCATGATGTGCAGAGCCAAGAACGGCAAGACTCTTTTTTTTGGAAGAGAAATTTTCAACTTTTATGGAGTTGTTTGCAATGGCAACGTCCTTGAAGTTTTGACATTTGGTTGTGTTCCACTCAATAAAGCAGTGAAACATGTTGGACAAGGGTACATCATAAAAAGTGCAAAGCTGACATAGAATCTATCATCTGGTGAATCTTCGTCTAAGAGGAAATGATACATGTATCACTTCTTCACTTCATTCCTCTCTTCTTTTTTTCCCACTTCAACTCCAATCTCAATTGTGATATATGTATCACTTCCTCTCTTTCAAATCTTGTTTTTGTGTTGTTCTTCAAAATCAAATATAAAGTGGATAGACATGTTCAAGACAATCTTAGTTAGGGATGCCGATACATTTGGGTGGTGAGTGGAGCAGCTGCAGCCAAGGTCTCCAAGTATAGGGGTATGTAGAGAGGTCACCTCTTTTTTCCTCTAGCTTTGGAGTTATATGGAGCTATGAACACCACTTCGACATGTTCATGAGGCAGTGCGCGAGAGCGTACCATACTAGGTGGTAGGGAATATCACTCTCTTTAGCTCATTGTATAGCCTATTTTAGACAACGTGTTTCCATTGCTCTACAGATAGCACTAGCGGGTGCAATCCATAGGAGAACAATCACGTTAGGTAATGTTTCTTCGGATGCTCTTGTTGTTTGTAGACCATTTCAGATATCTTAGGTGATGTAGGACATATTTTTCAGTGTGATGCTATTGGGACCTAGCTTCATTTCCAGATTGGTTCCTTCCTTGTACATTTTGATGGGATCTTTCCATCCCTTTTGTTAGTTTACTGCATCTTCATACTAGATGTTACATAGCTCCATGCCTTTCCATAGTGCAAGAAATAAATTAATTTTACTCTTTGAATCAAATAAGACATTTTTAATACATATGATTGAGGAAAAAAGTTTAAATAAAAATTTAAATAAAAATTATGAAAAAAAATTATATTAAAATATTTGTATTATAAAGTATAATGCAAATGAATGAAATTCACATTGAAGTTTAGCTACATCAGTTTTGTATCAATATCTTTTATACAAGAAAAAAAAAGTCACATGTACTTTATACATGAAAGTATCAACTAACATTTCAAAATTATATTTATTGAGGAAATATGGATAGGCAAGGATAATATAAGTAAATTAAGTATTCAATCATCATAAAATGAAGGCTTAGTAACAAATTTTCCACCTCATTAACATAAGTCTTGGAATGGATGATACAAAATTATAATTTTGAAATAGACGTAGAATGATTATCCTTTTTGGTGAATATCCATTTGGATTGAATTATTTTGGATGTGGATTTGAGAATATTTTCAATGGCGTCTCATGTGCATCTATCTTTAGAGAGCTTAGGGATGATGGTGGATCTTTGGAGAGCCTTATTTTTTTCGTTCACTCCTTCTACTCTTTAACTTCTTTTCTCTTCTATCAGTGACTTTTCACTATGAGTGTCACTATTCTACAATCCACCACTAGTACTCAATATGGAGATTCTTTAGGAGAACCTTATTATAGAGCTTTTATGTCTACTACTTTGGCCATGCCAAGTTGTGTGCTCTCCTCGTTAGCAGATGATATACACATTGTGGGCCTTATAGACTATATAAGATAGTTCTTTGACTTTTTGACTATCGAGCTTCATCTTGTAGCCTTGAAAGTCAAAGTGTATGGTATGATCTCCTTTAGGCATTCCTCTTTATCTCCAACTTCTAGAGGAATGTAGGACATCGACAGATGGCTTACCCATTTTTTGAATGCTAGTAGGATCCAAGTACTTTGTCTCATGCTACCTAGACACAACTCTTGCCGAGAATGTATTATATTTAAATGACCTTCCTCTAAAAGGGATTCCGTATATGACGTTTTGTATACTCTTCTTTAGTATTGCTTGTCGATCCATCTACCTACTTCATAAGTTTCCTTTTTCACATGCATTCCTATCATGCTTGTATTTCTATCACCCTTGACAGCCTTTGATAGGAGGATTATGGATGTCTTTGGTGATATCATCGGACCATGGATCTTTGACTGTGTGATAGAAGATTTGGCATGGAGACAAACATCTTTACTGATTTCGTGTGGAGGGATATGTTTATTATCGATGGAGAAGATGATACTTGTAGTATTTTTGGGTAATTGGGCACTCTCAACACCTTTGTTATACTCATGTTTGTGATTGCGAATAAACCCATCATTGAGATATATGTGAGGGAATTGGAGGAGGATCATTTCTACTTAAGGTACGTATTATTACGGCAGATGAGAAATGCTTTGTCTCTAGAGGCACAACATGAGCTCCCATATTTTTCCTATTTGCCCACTGATTGGACTAGAGACCTACCGTCTATTTTGACATACCGACAGTTTCAGCAAGCTTTACACTCTATTTTAGTGGATCCTGCCATTCCTTGTACTACTTGGACTTGTCTACACTCTTGCTCTAGCAAGGATGCATGATTGTGGATCTTGGCTCGACCATGGATAAGGGCTTTTTAACTCGCATCAACTACCATCTCTACAACGATGAGGTTCGACATTGTGTTGGTTCACACATTTGCATCTTCATTACTCACTTGTGAGTGTGGTATTATCTTAGATATAGCAGGGTCTATATGACTTGTTATCCATTTGTCGGAGAGAGTATAGGTACCCATGATCACATTAGGAATGTGGTATTTGCTAGAACACAAGAGGGTGGATACTTCATATAGAGGGAACGTTGGTATGCCTTGTAGTTAATTCGGATTAGGGCAAATCTATACTTGGTTTGGGCACATTGTGGTTACAAATCATACACTTGACATAGTTTTGGATGGGTGGCGAATGGAGCGGTAATGGCCGTCTCCAAGTATAGGGATATGCGGAGATGTAAACTTTTTGTTCCTCTAGCCCTTAAGTTATATGGGGCTATAGACAACTAGTTTGTGAGAGAATATCACATAATCTATCATATTAAAGTTATCACTTTCTTTATAATATTGTTGGAAGTGTATCCATTGCTATGTAAGAGCATGCTGGTGCAATCCATACATAGGATAGCAATCAAGGGAGTTGATGATTCTTAAGAGGCTAGAGTAGTATATAGACCATTTGATCTACATAGCTAGTATATATTATGTGTATTAAGGCATATTTACCATTGTGAAGCTATCGGGGCTAGAACATACTAATCGCTTGGTTTCATCCCTTGAGGACTTATCGGGTCTTACCATACTTTTTGCTATACTACTCGCTTATCGTGAAGATTTGGGCAGCAAGTGTATGTGTTCATGACCTACAGTAGTGTGATGTGTTCGCCGTTCTCACATGAATTTCACTGGAAGTGAGGCCTTGGGAACATTATGGAGTGATAATTCTCGAAAGATCGTTCACGCAAACGATTTCAAATTTCCACCACGTAAGACGAATCGAAAACTGGTCACTGTGCTCGCATGACTTCATGAAGGTGAAAAGCAGATTCCTCGTTCCAAAAATGTGTCGACTACCGACTTTAGGGCTGTTGAAGGAGAAAGGACGAGCTCGGAGTGCATTTCACCGGAATCGAGTAATAATGACATCACCACATTTGCAATGTCAGGTTTTCGTCATCGATCAACCATCCAGTGTCGTATGAAGAATTGCCTCAGCCTAGTCGGAGGATAGGTGCTCAGAATTGCTGGTATTCACGAGAACTGGTCCTAATTGTATCGTGTCGGGAAAGAATGACTTCCACCGATTCACCGTCTTCACCATATGTTCGACACAATAGGGAAGCACACCATGATTCGAACGCAGGATGGACGGTATCTTTGACGAAGATCGCAGACCCTAAATCTCGTCGATGGTGTGCTTATTCTTTCGGCTCGATAGTGATTTTCCTTGTCTTTATCAGTAGTACGCTTTGGATGGTTGGATTCCACAATAACGGTCCGTTTCTGTCGAATAAATCTTCTAGTTGGATCAAGGGTCTTCCGGAATCGGTCAGCGCTGTTCGCAACCCGGAGGTGTGCGAAGATCCAGAGGTCGAGTCCAAGGATCCGTCTCGTTCGAGTGGAAGTGGCACACCTGTTACTGCATCAAGAGAGAACATCATGGCGATTGGGCTGACGCTGCCTGGATCTGATCCGTCGAACATTAAGGGAGACAAGCCTGGGAGCTACCCTGCACCTACAATCGTACCTGTATGGCTCGTTGAACGCAATCGAAAATCATCCGCAACTGCATCCTCAGGTTCCGGCCCAGCACTTGAGAGGGATCCAGCAGATTCTGCTAACAATGTGAACTCGGAGGTTATCGATCCAAGTCTGGACCGTGAGGCCTCGAATGGAACGATTTCTGATGCCGAACAAGCACCTAAAAGCGATCAGTCCAGTGTTGCAAAGGATGAGACCAAACTTCCATAATCACGACCACGCAATACTGACGACACACAAGCAAACATCCAGCAGCGTCTTCGAAACCTGAGCAGACTCGTAATGATGCTGCAAAATAACATGATTCCATTTCGGCTGCGACTCTAACTTCTATGTGCAATCCTCTTTTTCCGTAGCTTATTCTTGGACGGAGTTAATCGTCGTTGGATTATTTTTCAAAATGCAGTTTAGGATACTAGCAGATTGGAGTTGCACCAACATATTTGGCCCATGAAAAGGAGTAACTTTTGTTCCCCTTCATCCTCGATTAGTTGTTCCCAATTCTTGATTTGTAGCATCCCAATACATCAGGGTCCGTCAATTGTTACCCAGAAAATGCAGTGTCACACTCTAATATCTTGAAAGACGGCATGACCACATGAAATTTGTTTAGTAAATTCAACGTGAAACCATGTAATGTGTCGGCAAATTGTACAATTTGGTTGCCGATGCCAAATTGTACAATCTGGCATCGGCCTTTTCACCTTAAAAGCGAAGAATAAAAAATCTCCTAACTCCACAGAAAGTGCAGGAACATATGATGGGAAAATTTTGAAAGAGCATTTTATACAACTGAATGTTGATCACTCTTTTGATCTGGCAAATGATAATTGCATATCTGAATAGAACAACTTCACAATCATTTAGAAGGATGTCTTACGATTATATGCGGCTGGAAGTAACGCTTTCACAAAATATTTTGTCCACGTGTCCACTGACGAGTGTGCAATTCAAAATACATTTTAGTTTCAGCTACGACTTGACGTCCTAGGACCGCAGTGTTGCACCAAACAACAAAAATCATTTACGCAGAGCTCGAGAAAACTTCCAAACCGCAGTGTTGCACCGTACAATAAGTATCGTACTACACAAAGATCCAGAAATCTTGTGAACAAAATACAAACTTCCGTTTAGTTGGTGGACATGTACGGATTCAGTTACCTTGTGTTCCTGTCACAAGAAGCTGTCAGTCCAAGGACATATGACAAGATGTAGATCACATGGAAAACAACTTTAATGACGAAGGCTAAGCATGTACATCCGAGTGGATAATACATATTTTTGAAGTTCTAACACTTGTTGATTGTAATCCTACTACAGTTACTAGTTTCCAAGCAGGTATATTTTATCACCTATCTAACTAAAACTTGTTGACAGCAAAGCTCTATAATATGTACCTATATGAGTCGTCTATGGTTGGATCTCGTTTTGCAAAATTGATACCACTAAAGATGCGAAGCCATATCAAGACTTGATTGAGTAGAATTTTTTTTCATGAACTACCATTCTTCAGAGTGTGGACTTAAGATTGGGTTCGACCATTGCAGCAATGTGAAAATAAGGTTGTATGTCCTAGCAAGGGGGAAACAACTTGTATATAAATCTATAGAACACAATTCTGATCTCGTAAATTTGTGTTCAAACCTTGTGTTCTTCTGGGTAGAACTTATGAGACCAGTCGAAATCTCAGTCTCAACAAAGCAGATATTAACTTTAGTCATCTTAGTATAAACAATCAAAAGTTCACATGTTGTTCACATGTCAAACTTGAATGGGAATACTATCATCTTTTTTTTTTTATCTATACATATAACTCCTCTATGATTTCTTTAGAAAACTTATTTATAAAAATGGATGACTGTAGAAGACATCCATCCTACATAAACCCTTGACTAATAAGGGAATGATGACCCACTACTCCTGGTGAGAGGGTAGTAGGGGTTGATGTTTTGTGCCACCTACTTGATGTGGAAAGTTGGTGTCTCAAGGATTGCTTTACGAGTTGTGAAATAGCCCTCATGACTTTCCTCTTAGTTGCATGCTTTTTTCTAAAGTTATCAACTATACTATTTAACTGCAAATTCTTTGTGGACATTTAAAATTAGTTTCAATGTATAACTATCAATCTTATGACAATTTTGATGATTTAAAATTTGACAAATAAAATTCTAAGAAATCAGATTACATATATGAAAATCTGTATTAATTAGAATTAATAAAAAAAAAAATTTAAACATAATTTTAATCATGTAGCATTCAATTAAATATTACAATAATGGCCATAAATACAAGATTTAAATTATCATATATTAATTAAAATATATTAAATTAAATTCAAATCTGAGCCTACAGTTAAATTCATGTCATGAACTATATGAAATTTTTTTTTCATCAATCAAAATATTCATATTATTTTGAAAAAGTTCTAAAAATATTTTTAAATCAAATAATTTTTTTAATTTCAAATCATCAAATTTTAAAAAAAAATTATCTTTTCAAAATTTATCAAAATTTCAAAAAATCTCTAAACTATTCTAATTGGTTCAAATATTATGGTCAATAAAAAATAAAATTATATCCATAATATGATGAAAATAACTCAATTAGAGCTAAGTAAAACCTAGCTATAATATAAAATAATTTTATGAATAAATAAAATAATGTATTAAAAAATTAAAAATAATATATGAAAATTTAAAAAGTTAAAAATAAAAATTTAAAAAATTATTATTTTATTAAATAAAAATATTTTCATAAAAATATAATAATTAATTTTACATGATTTTTTATCTACATTATTAAATAATTAAAATTCATGTGTTGAACGTCATTATTGCTAAAAAAATTAAAATTTATTTGCTATCAAATTAAACCAAAATATAAATTGTTAGTTTCAAATTCCACCATATGAAATAAATAAAAAATTAAACAAGTTTAACAAGTTTATAAAAAAATACCAGTGTAACAAGTTTATAAAAAAATACCAGTGTAACAAGTTTATAAAAAATACCAAAATAAATACATGAGATGTTAATAACAAACAAGTTGAGCATTTGTACATTTAGAGTATCAAATTATTTTTTGTTATATGCAAATTCCACACAGTCAAAAAAGTATACCACTCTTGTTGTTCCTCCAAGGTGAATGCTCGTATCATATTGTCTATTGTTCTGTTGGCTCTCTCTGTTTGACCATCATTTTGAGTATGGGTTAATTCTATCGGTGATTAAGACTTTGCTTAATCCGTGATTCACAAAAACTGCATCTAGATACAAATGAGCAAGTTGTAATGTCATCATTGTCTTTGTGGCCGGTCTGATGTGTATCATCTTACTCAATTTATCCACACCATGACTTAATCATGTACTAAAGAGGTTTTTGGTAACTCACATACTAGGTCCATAGTAACATGTTCCCATCATTGTTCACGAATGGGAAGTACTTGTAATAAACCTATCGATTTTTTATTAACTGTCCTATTTTGTTGACATGCTACACAGATTCGAACATATGCCTCCACATCTTTTAACATCATTGGCCAATAGTACACTCATTGTATACTCTCCAAAGTCTTTTAAGCTCCCATGTGCCCCACAATGGCTATATCGTGGCCTTTTTACAACATCATTGTAGGTAAGTTTGGATCTTGTGGGATCCATATACGCTGCTCCTGAAATGCTAGACCTCAAACCTTCTTTGCAGCAATTGAAGTGTTTTCATGATCTCATCATCCTCCTTTGTTGCAACCATCATTTGAGTCCACAAATCAACTTGGATTTTTACCTTTGTGATGTTGTTGATGCACAGCATTTGCATAGGAGCATTTGCAAGTTGCTTCTTCGCTTCCACACATATTATCTTCATGTTGAACCCTTGATGGCATTCTGTTCATCAAATTTGTCGTTTAGAGAGATCCTTCTGAGTTTCAAAACAGACCAATGGTTTGTGGTAGGTTTCTGTAACCAATTTTGGTTAGTCATAGTTAGTTTAGCCAAAGCATAGAGGGGTCACTAGATCAAAAAAAGACAAGATAGTGACGTGCACTATCCAAAAAGCAAAAGGGTAAATGACGAGGTGGCTACCATGCATTGGTTGATCAGATTGTGTGCTAGACGTCTGTTAGGAATTGGGTAGGATAAGATAACAAAACATGCAACCTACGCATGTTAGCCATGTGGTATAGTTTGGATTTCAGACTCCTCTAGTCCTACAGTATATAAATCAAGGAGAGGTCTTGAGAAGACATCTCTTATCTTGGAAGTCATTCCGGAGTCATTGCCTTTAGTGTTACAACGGTATCAGAGCAGGCTTATTGTTCCTATGAGTGTGGATCACCCCTCTTGGAAGAATAGTCTGGGTTGGTACAATTATTTGAGGAGAGAGTGTTTGTTAGAGGTGGCGGTGGCCATTGAGCCGCAAGTAGTGGAAGGGGTTATTGTGGGTGCAAAGGTTATGGATGGGGGAGATAGAATAGTACCGAGATTCCCATTTCTTAATCCTTTTCATGTCAAACTGTTATACATTGAGAGAGCAAGGTTGACTCAATATTTGGTTTATCATTTTGGTGCCAACTTCATGGACCAAGTGATGAGATCTCGAGATCCTGTTATCTTACCTATAGTCACCTACGATGTTACTTGGGATCTCACGATTTACATTTTAGTTTAGAGATGGACCTCAATAGAGCACCACTTGTGAGATTCAACACACAATGTGAAATCTATTGTGTGTATCATCCTAAAGCTATGTTTCGGAGCCTAGTTATTAGAAACTTTGGAGAGGAGTATTACCATGAGGTGATAGCATCACCTATTCCTTTTATGTTGCCAATCTTGAGAAATTGGAGAGTGTTCATCTTAACCCTATATTGAGAGAGAGTGGACGGAGACGAATCATGGAGGACACTTTGAGAGAAATGATTCAGGAGTTGAGAGATTTGAAAAACGCATTTGAGCAAAGCCAGACTCAAGTACAAGAGTTAGCTCAAGAATTCACATCAGTCAAAACGAGAGGAATGGAAAATGAGAAAATGAGAGAAACTCAAATGGAGTTGGAGACATCACCATCCATGGTGGAGAGTGAAGAAACAGTGAGAGCCCGTGCTCTTGAAGCCCAAGCAGCACAACAATCAAGAGAGCTAGATCTTCAAACATCCATGATTCTGAAGATGACAAAACCTTGTAATATAGACCCACCGAGGTAGTCAAACCATGGGAGTTTTGGAAGGTTGGATTGAGAGAATGGAGTTTCATCTTACTTTGTTCAATATCAACGATCACATTGCATGTCTTTTTGTTCGTACTTTGTTGTTGGAGAAAGCATCTACTTGGTTTCAGGGTTGGATGATGGAGGTCAATGAGTCAGGCCAACAGGTTACTTGGAGTGCAATGAAACGAGGTCTTGTTCAAAATTTTCAAGCAGTTGATCCCATCATCACGGCACGGATGAGGTTGTGGAAACTTGAACAGAAGGGAAGTGTGGAGGAGTACATTGAGGAATTTTGAGATCTTCGAATTCGGATACGAGATATGAGTGGAGCTGAAGTCCTTGATTTATTCAAGAGAGGGTTGAAGAAAAAGATTCAACATGAGATGATTGGGGACAATCCAAGCAACTTGAACGAGGCTATTGCTTGTGCACAACGAATGTCCAACGTCTACCACAACGGTGGAGAGGTATCAGTTCCTACGAATCAATACTATGGACCCATGCCTATGGAGTTGGGCAACATAAGAAGGAGAGAAGATTTCATTCCAAGGGGAGTGAACGCACAAGGAGGAGATTGTCGCAACTCGAATCCTCATCGAGAAGGAAATTCAAGAGGAAGAGACGGAGTGGAGGGAAGACGAGAAATGAGACAATGCTATAATTGTGGAAGATTTGGTCACATTGCCATGAATTGCCGTACCCGAGTTCTAGCAAGAGGAGCTAGACCCCCCTATCGACGAGCTCTCAACAATCTTGAACGTGGAGACAAAGTGACCGATGGAAACGACGAACACCAATAACGACGAACACCAGTAACCTTGCCTCGCGGCCTTACTGGTTCGATGAAAAGGAGGAAGGGCGAGGGAAGAAAGCAAAAACATGAGATAAATGGTTTGAGAAAGAAGGAAACATGTTTGATTGTGACGGATGGCGAGATAGAAGAAGTAAAAGTGAGACTATTGATTGACCCAGGAGCTACAGAAAATTTCATATCTTGATCTATTGCTATAAAGTTGGGATTAGCTTTAGAGAAAGATGAAAGTGAAAAGGTAGAGTTGACAAATGGGCAAACAGAGAGCATTGAGAGCATTCCTAGGAAAGTGGAGTTGAAGATTGGGCAATACAAGGAATCATTGGAGTGGAGAGTAATTCGATTAGCTCGCTATGATGCTATTTTGGGTATGCCTTTGGGGTATACTTCCTCTCTATACCGTGGGGAGCCGTGGGGTATACTTCCTCTCTTGAGGAAGTATACCCCACGATCTACTTCCTTTGGCAACCCACATCAACCTCCTCCTTTACCAGCCATGATTGATGGTATAGAGGAATATGAGGTTGAGAGAATCCTCAAGAAACGGACAAGAGGTCAGCGGAACCCCAAAGTGGAATATCTAGTTCAATGGAAAGTTTATCCACTTTATGAAGCTACTTGGGAACCATTGGCAAATCTTACAAATGCCAAGATACTTGTAGAGACTTTTGAGTCTTCTTGCAACGAGGACGTTGCGACTTAAATGGGGGGAGATTTGTAACCAATCTTTGTTAGTCATAGTTAGTTTAGCCAAAGCGTAGAGTGGTCACTAAATCACAAAAAGACAAGATAGTGATGTGCACTATCCAAAAAGCAAGAGGATAAATGACGAGGTGGCTACCATGCATTGGTGGATCAGATTGTGTGCTAGACGTCTGTTAGGAATTGGGTAGCATAAGATAACAAAACATGCATCCTACGCATATTAGCCATGTGGCATAGTTTGGATTTCGGACTCGTCTAGTCCTACAGTATATAAATCAAGGAGAGGTCTTGAGAAGACATCTCTTATCTTGGAAGTCATTCCGGAGTCATTGCCTTCAATATTACAGTTTTCCGTATATTCCACTATGATCATATAAAAATCTCATTGATCAATAAGTGATCCTATTTTATTTTATTTTTGCATCATAATCATTTAAATATGATCAATCAATGATAATATATTTTGGATTTATAGATTTTTTTAAAAAATAATTTGTTCTCTAAACAATCACAACTCAAATTATGAACTTTTAAGACACATATGATGAGCTACAAAACTATTATAAACTAAAATATTTTTAATGTGATAAATTATTATAAAAATAATACATATAATTATCTTTTATAGTAGTTTCGTAACATAAAAATAACAATGATTCTAGGGTGTATCAATTAATTCTTTTGATGAAAATTATATTATGCATGTCCATGTGTTTATTTAACAATTTGCAATAATATATTTTCAAGTTTCAAAAATATCTACATGAAAAAAATTTAAAGTAAGTTTTCAAAAGATGTAAATAATATATTTAATGCATGTTGTCAGATTTTTTGAGATCATACAAATTTTTGAAATTTAAGATTTTTATTTATCATATTTATTATGAATAATTTTTTATCTTATTACATAGATAGATTTATATAAAGCTGCATGAGATTTGGAGACAATCAAAAGGATTTTGAAAGAAAGTATTAAATCTAAATAAGGAGACTTGTGTTGTGTATATTTTGCAATTGACATTATCTTTAAGTTTGTTGTAAATTTTATTCCATATTTTATATATATATTGTAATGAATTTTTTTAAATAGAATTTTTAAGAAATATTTTTAATGTTTAGGTTGAATTTTTTTTATATAATATGATAAATATACTGATACATTACTTTAAGATTATGGAAACATATGATGAAAAACTTAGATATCTTAAGAATTCTAAAGTTGAAAGATAACCTCAATAGATTTTATTTTATTTTCATATATGGTCATTAAAGTATATAATTTAAGATAAAAATACACAACTGCCGTCATCCAACTTCTTATTACTTAATGACATGGCATATATTATTATCAACATATATATTACTCACGTGTTATTAAAACTAATATACCTAAAATACAACATAAGAAACAAAAAAATGATAACATGACATAACAAATGGTCCAACTAAAATTAATGATGAATTACCTTAGAGAAATCTAGAAATCTAAAATTAGAGAAATCTCTACATTAGTAATTACTAACTAAATGTGGTTACAATGATGATATCATGATTAGACATGGTGATGGTATTGTAACAAAATTATATGTCAAGTATGTAAGTTTTGCTACAGTTGAAAAATTTGACAATGACAAAAATTTAAATAAGTGTGATATGCAAAGGCATAAAATCACAATAATATATTTCAATGCAATATATTTATAAATTTAGAATAATTTCATGTAAAATAACATTATTCATGAAATATTGTGTAGAGGTCAACACTCAATAGAATCTAAAATCCTAATAATGACAACATGATCATAATGGTATGAAATCTAATATCACTTAAGTAAAAAAAACTTAAAACAATGTGAGAGTATTTTTTAATATATTTAATTTTTAGGTAATCGGTATTTGAGTGATAACATGATTTATTAATGATATAAAAATAAATGTCATGCTTTAGTTTTGATTGTTTAGTTACACTTACCATAAAGTTCAAAAGTATATAAAATTAGACACAAAATAGAAAAAAGCATGAAAAAGTATAACATTGTGATACTTGTTGAGATTGAGCTAACAAATTTATGTTCCAACTATTAGCATATTGGCAAGGTCATAAGATGATTTATTCATCAATACAAACTTGAAGTTAAATATTTGTATCATCATCTATATGTCATTGGAGTCAATTTCAACCCTTTAGTCTTTTTGATATTGAACATTGTTTATTGCTATTCTCAACTTTTTCAAAGTCTATTGTTTAAGATTTGGGATAAGATGGTTGATGAGAATCCATCTTTTTTAAATTGTATATAGTGTATTGAATCTCTTATGCATGATCTCAAAATAGTCTCTTCTTGCAATATGACAACTTAGATAGAGCACCTATCAAACGAGATTTTTTTTTTGGATATGTTAAAAATGAAGTGATATTTTAGTCCTTGATTATTTTGTGCACGACTTTTTTAATTTTTAACATAAGGCAGGTGATACATCAATACTTGTTAAATCATTGCTGAAGTTATTATTCTTCATAAAAAATCTTAAAAAGATTTATAAGAATCATCGGCATAAAGATTTTTTGTTGCTTGTTTGAGTTTAAGATGAATTTGATGTTGTTCACAGATTTAGTGAAATGTAATATGAAATCTATTAGCATATAACATGTGCATTGTGTACATAATTAAATAAGATTTTTGCAAATAACTTTTGATCTTTTGTAAAGTCACATTATGTTTTCATCTAATATCAATCTTTTAATCTTTTGTACAACAAGGTTGAATGTATGTTGTGCTTAAAAAGAATAAGGAATAAAGTGCAACCAATGAAAATGCTTATTCAATAGTTTTGATTATATTTTAGCACTTAGGGAGTCTGACTTAATGATCTGTTTTGATGAATACTTGCATGTCATGCATGAATTTAAATAATATATGTTGAATCTTCAAAATGATGTTAAACCATTCATGAAATGTTGTGGTTGATTTAACTAAAACAAAAATATTGTTCTTGTTTTAAATAATTTTTCTTACTATATGAAGGAAGTAGAAAGAGATATATCAATAAATCAAGAGGTCAAAAGGAGATTAAAAGGTGTTTAAATTACTTCTATGTATTAAGCAATGACTAAAACTGAATTATATTTATTCTCAATTGCACCATGATTTTATTTATTGAAAATTGATATCTTATATAACACATTGAATTATCATATAATTTTGACACAAGCCATTTTCAACATGATACTGTGGGATTTAAGCACATTAGAGAGATTAAAATTCTATCATGATTTTATGTCAAACATGATAAGAATTAAAAAATAAAATTTGAAAAGTGTGCTAAAATCTTGCGATGGTGTGATGTATAGCCGTAGAGATTTTTAAAACTTTTGCACCTTGGGAAATCCACTTTCATTTGATGATCAAAGGTATAGCATAATTAATAAAGAGACTAAAAATTATAAAATCAATGTATAATTCAGTGACATTTATATCTTTTATAAATACATACTAGTAGAATTTTTTATTTTATAAAATCATTACAAAAATTATTGACATACCATTATTTATCAAAAGATTTTTTCGCTATGATTTTTAATGTACTTGTGTTGGCAATGTAATAACAAATTCTTAATTCACTTCTAAGTGCATATGATCTTAGATTACAAAGTTCTTGGAAATACATATTGATATTTTACTTGATTTTTTTGGGTAAATCTAGATATTAAAAATCAAAGTTATTTAATATGTTTGAGCTTGAATATGATAATTTATTCGTGAAATATAAATATTTTTTAAAATTTTTTTTTTTAACATCATTTGATCCTTAGGTGTGACAAAATCTTTTCTAGTATTGAAATCTTTTGGATTAGAATTTAATCATCAAATTTTTAATCAATCTTTAGCTTATTTCATAGTTTACAAAATAATTCTTGGGCTTAAGGAGATCTAGTATGACTCAAGAAAAACTACCACCAATAATTTTGATTGTATAATCTTTAATATAATCATTCATGTTAGATTCTTATCATCAAGTTTTGTCACTTAAAGGATTAACGGCTTGAAATTTACATGATGTGGTGCTATCAAAATTTTATGATTTTGGTGGTGTTATGAATATCATGATTCTAGGAGTGTATGTATATTTAAAAAATAATCATGAGGAGGATAAATATGAAGAATTTTATAATTATGATTTTTAATCCAAATAGAAACAAGATTTATGTTATTCTAACTATAAATTGTGAAATTAAACTTAAAAAAAAGGTATTACAATGAACTCTTTTGTGTGTTTATTGAGCTATATAATGCATATTTTAGTAATTTGAAATGATTCAGTGCAAATATATATTGTTATTTCTATATGCTATGTTGAAAATTAAGAACAAGGATATCATGCTATTGGTGAATGCATGTTTTGCAATTAGAATAATATTTATGCGCATCAATAAAGATGTAGAGTATTTTTTTTAAATATTTATGGAGGAGTTAAACGTATGTACACTCCGTAAGTTAAAAAATATAGGAATTTAGGAGAATCAAGAAGAATAACAGTAAAAGGAATACATAATTTGGCAAGTTAGACTTGTTTTATCTATTGTAGTGCATCTTATAAAAATATATATGTGAGGTACTATATTTAAGGCTGTCATCAATTCATATGAGGTTTCAAAGTTATTTTTCCACTTAGTATGTGGGATATTTTCTTAGTAGACAATCCTCGTTGATACTTATGTATCTCGATTTATATATATAGCTCATTTTAATATTTAAATGATATCAAAGTTGTAAAAATCAAATATTGTTTGATAACTAGCCTATTTAAATTGGATCACACTCTCACATTTGAGTCTTACTCATCCAAATATTTGTAATCATTAGAAAATCTCTACAAGGATTATAATACATATATATTTCATGTTGACAATATCATATTTTTTCATTAAACACACTTAAACTGTCAAAATAACTTGCACTTTTTTTTAAAATATAAGTTATTATTACTTCTTATATTTATATCTATTATATTGAGTCCAAACATTGTCTTAGTTTAAAATTCATGAAGTATCAAGCTTCAAATTATGTCTAGATTTAGGCATATGGAGTTTGTCCAAATTAATTCCAATCTTGATAAATATTCATAGCAACTTGGTTCAAAACTTTGTAAAGTATTGTCAAATGCTTTGGTTCAGTTCACAATATAATCTTGATGATTAAGCACAAGATTTCATTGATGAGTAGAGATAACTCCATTAAAAATTAACAGTTATTTTTAAAAGATTAATTTTAACTCTTAGGAAGATATAAGCAATCAGTTGTTGATTAGGATCAACAAGGATTGGAGAATTCTAGATTATGCAATTTAGAGCTGATCCCAACAAGATATATGGTTGATACAAGAACATATTTAGAGACTTGCATGACTTATGATCTTGATAACTCTCTTTTATTCAAATGTTGACTATAGGATTAGTTCAAAGAAAATTAGTACAAATGACTAGCAAGTTCCAAATACTGAAACCTTTAGATCCAATTCAAAAATTATCTTGAAAAATCCAATTTTTTCACTAATCAAATCTGAATTATGCTAAGAATATAATATATACTCCATATTATACATATCCAAATGCAAGGTAGAGGTAATTGATACACGGGAATGACAAGTTTTAAATGTTGTAAGTTTTATATCCAATTCTAAAATTAATCTCAAGAATCCATCTTTTTCTCTAATCAAATTTGATATGCACTAAAAAATATAATATATCCGCCATAATTTTGTCTATCCAAACGTAGCTAGATAGAGATAATTCATACACTAGATTAAAAAGTTTCAAATATTATAAACTTTAGATTCAATTTTAAAATTAACATGAGGAATCCATCTTTTTCTCTAATCAAATTCGAGCTACACTAAAAATATAATATATCTTCCATACCTCCATCCAAATGCATCTAGATAGAGGGTTGGTAATAATACCATCAGAATTTTTGATAAAAATTTGATCTCATATGTTTTAATGCATCATAAGGACAAACTAGCAACATCATATTTGAAATGAATATAATTAAAAAATGATTGAGCTTATCAATTATGATTTTTGAGGTTTACAATACACATGATCAATTATTATTTCAAAATAAAATTTGTAATAAAGATTATTGTGTTAGTGTCTTTGTGCATATAAATGAATCATAGGAAGGAATTTTTTTTTCTTTAAAAAACTTGTGAAGAAAAGAAATTTATTATATTTCTGTGGTAGGAAAGTAAGTGTTTAAGATTTAAGATGGATTGTATTTCTATCTTATTTTAATATGTTAACTAATAACATACGGAGTTTAGAATGATGTGTATAGATATGAGAGGAGTTTTATGTTTTTTAATATAGATATGTGAACATAATCTAACTATATTTATTTTATTTTTAGGAGAAAGATTAGGATTTTGTAGAGTTTTTTGATGAAGATGAGGATCTAAATGTTAATGTATCTCAATAAAAATATTGATTCTTGATGTTAAAATTGCAATCTCAATAATGCAAAAAAATCATAGAGCTATATGTTTTCAAAGATTGTGCTAAGTGAATTCACTAATGAAAACTTTTTGTATTCTTTAATTTGATAATTATGATGAAAAAATATGTAGTGAGGATGAACATTTGATTAATTCATGAAGCTTGCAATTTGGATGGATTATGCAATGGAAATCTTGTGTATAAATGAAAAAAGCTTCCTTTACTACTAGTAGTTGAGGAAAGAAATGTTGAGTTTTGAAATTTTTTGATGAAAAAGTTTGTATGAGTTTGGTAGGAAGTGTCCAAATCCTTAGATTATTATAAATATTTGTTTATGATTTGTTAGTAAATTCAATGTTGTAATAGTCCACAACATTGTTATGTGTTTGAATTTTTGTTAATGGATTTAACGTTGTTCTAGTAGGTAGTATTGTGATGTGCACAAAAAAATATTTAGTGTTAGATCATTCATCATCTGCTCCCAAGGTGGGAGCCCAACGTCATAATGCAATATCAAAAGTATTAAAAGATTTAGACAGTCAATATGAATGTTAGAGAGTTGGATTGTACGCAATAAAAAGAAATGTCCGTGGGTGACTAACCCATGCATATAAAAAGAGTCTAACAACTCTGATTGTATTCCTACTGCAGTTTCTACTTTCAAATCATACATATTTTATCACATATCTAACTAAAACCTGCCGACTACAAAGTTCTAAACTCTGTACCTATATGAGTAGTCTATGGTGGTATCTAGTTACACCGGAAGATTGGTACAACTAAACCTCCGAAACCTTATCAAGACTTCATGCAGTAAAAAAATAATTGTTTTTGAACTAACATTCTTCATGGTGGACTTAAGATTGGGTTTGAGCAATCGTGGCCAATGAAAATAATGTTTTCTCTCTTAACAAGGAGGAAAAATATGTATATAAATTTATATTAAACAATTTTTATCTCGTAAAATTGTGTGCAAGTCTTGTGTTCATGTGAGTAGAAAGTATGAGCCGAGTAGAAATCTCACTCTCAACAAAGCTGATGTTAACTTCAAGTCATCTTAGTGTAAACAATAAAAAGTTCAACAATCCCGGTCTAAACCTATTTGTTCACATGTCAAACTTGAATAAGAAGACAATCATCTTTTTGATTTTTACAGGATTCGCTACTCGAAGAACATTTCCAGGCCTTGAGGAGATGTCGAAGCTTCAGACCATTCGTATGGAAACGTGACTCCTCGTCTGGGAAGAATAATAACAGACATCAGTAAAGATAGATGAAGTTCCACATATAGATGCAATACAACGTTCGGTGTTGTCACCATGTTTTAACCATAATCTGCACATTCAAGAGTTTTCGTGCGCCCATCATGTTCAAACCTCAAAAAGTCGGGATGTCCGGAGGACGTTTTCCTCGATCGCTGGTCATCGTCTACGAGTCCCTAACCTGTCAGGGAGTTCAAAGCGGGGCTCGAAGCTATGGTAACAGATATACATACCAGATCACGATAGAGGCGGATTTGTCATGCGCGAACGAGAGAGCGGTTCATGCGCAGGTCCGCATCCAAATTTGGATACAGCTTCGGGCGCAGCTTCTGGAGAAGACACATGGTCGCCACGTATTGGACTCAAATCGTGAGTGGTGATGAAAAAGAGGCAGGATTCTCAGGAACATTGTTGTGGCGGATATTCTCATTGGTAAGAATCTTACTTAAACTCGATTTTTTTGTGAGAAAGTAAATAGCTAAATACAAAATAGTAGGGAAATGATCGACTCTGGAAGTGAACATGCTATCTTGCTTTTCCTCTTTGCTAGTAGATTTGAATAGAGTACTACAATCTATCTTGATCTTGATTTCCTACTTTACAACTTCATGGGGGTCTTCCTATCCTTTTTGTTATTTTACTGTGTCTTGACTTTCCACATACATATGTGACTAATGAAGATGCATGTGGATGTATCAAGCCAATGTGAACCTCATAGAAAAGATAGCTAGTGTGAGTCGTAAAATCCTAATGCATGGTCTATAGTCTATCTTGATCTTGATGGAAGATTGCTTGAGCAGTCTCTACACTCTCCTAGTGGATCTGGCCATTCATTATACTACTAGAGTTCATTTACCCTCTTGCTATGGCAAGGGTGCATGCTTGTAGATCTTGGATCGTGGACCATGCATTAGGGTTTTCAGACTCACACTAGCTATCTTTTCTATGAGGTTCGCATTGGCTTGTTACATCCACATGCATCTTCATTACTCACATGTGTATGTGAGTATACATAACGTATAGTTAGTGTGAGTTGGAAAACCCTAATGCATGGTCGAGCCGAGATGTATGTAATATGTTAGGAGAGCAATAACGTCAAGTGATGCTTCTTCGGATGCTCCTCTTATTTGTAAACCGATTGACTTAGATAATTTGGATATTTTAGGCGCAGTGGAACATATTTCCTAGTGTGATGTTATTGGGATCTAGCTCCATGTTACTTATTTGGTTTCATCATTTACAACTTGATGGGGTCTTCCCATCCTTTTTGTTATTTTACTGTGTCTTGACTTTCCCATCTAACGTATTATCACATACACATGTGACTAATGAAGATGCATGCGGATGTATCAAGCCAATGCGAATCAAGATCAAGATAGACTATAGACCATTAATCACATATGGGAAAGTCAAGACGCAGTAAAATAACAAAAAGGATGGAAAAACCCCATCAAGTTGTAAAGGATGAAACCAAACAAGTAACATGGAACTAGGCTCCAATAGCATCACACTAGAAAATATGTTCCAATGTGTCTAAAATATCCGAACTATCTAAGTCAAACGGTCTACAAATAAGAGGAGCATCCAAAGAAGCATCACCTAACGTGATTGCTTTCCTATGGATTGCACCCGCTAGTGTTCTCTATAGAGCATTGAAAATATGTTTCTTAAAATACATTAGATGCAGCATGGTCAATATGACAAGTTGCCCATTCGGAGTGCATAGGATAGCTACCCATGATGGCATTATGGATATAGTGTTTGCTATGGCACGAGAGGATGGATATTTCATATGTGAGTTATCCATTCTCACATGAAGATAGTGTTGGTATGCCTTATAGTTGAATCGGGCTAGGGCCTACTTATACTTGGTTTAAGAATACTAAGTTACTGTTGCATACGTTGTGGTTCCATATCCTATATGTGACACTGTTTTGGAGAGATTGATTATCAATACTCTTGGATGGGCGGAAAGTGGAGTGGAAGCAACCAAAGTTTCTAAGTATATGGGTATATAGAGAATTCATTTCTTTGTTACTCTAGTTTTGGAGTTATATAGAACTATGGACTCATACTTTGAGAGTGCAGGAGAGATTATCATTCTAGAATACATGAGATATTTCTATTTTTAACATATTGTACAAATTATTTTAGACAAATATATTCATTAATGTATATAAAACACTAAATGGTGCAAGCCATAATTCATGCTTATTTAAATGTTCATGTAACATCTAGAGTGTTTGACCTAGATAGTGGAGATATCTTAGGTGTAGTAATACATATTCTATTGGTGACTAGTCTGATCTTTGGATTTCTCCCTAAACGACTGGATGGGGTATTCCTATATTACTTGGTGTCCCGTACAATGCTGTCAAGTGATTACGATAGGATGTTAATTACCGGAAAGACTCAACAGTCGTTGCGACTCATTTAACAATTCGTACTTTTCGGGCTCTGGTTTATTTCCTGAGAAATCGAGAAGAAGGAAAAACAAAGGAGAAATTGGAGGAGTTCCCAACACCTCGACGAGATGATGACGTTGTGGTACAGGAGCAAAGAACTTTATGATGCATCTGGTCATGAAATGGTTCTGCGCTCCCTGTTTCAAATCAGAGGTGAAAGGGCTATGCACCATCTCATGTGGATACTATAAATGTGGATACTATAAATGGCAAGCGCCGGGCTCCTTCTCGCGAAGTACCCACAAACGTCCAGGGTTTCAAGTATGACAATGAAAGACGAAGTAAAGTATCAAAAGGGATGGGAAGACCCCATCAAATCGTACAAGGAAGGAACCAAACCGGTAACATGGGGCTAGGCCCCAATAGTATATGTCATACAGCACCTAGTATATCTGAACTATCCAAGTCAAAAGGTTTACAAAGAACATGAGCATCCGAAGAAGCATCACCTAACGTGATTGCTCTCCTATGTATTGCACCAGTTAGTGCTCTCTGTAGAGCAATCGAAACATGTTGTCTAAAATAGGCTATACAGTAACCTAAAGAGAGTGATACCCCATGACAATTAGACCAATGCAAGACAGTGGCTTCAGCTTGTCTTTATTTCCGGGTTTTTGAAAAAGACCATCAGAATGGAGCTTGAAAAGTTGGCATTTGTCCACCTTGTTCTCACTTGAAACTTCGTGCATGCTTTCGTTTCTGCTTCCATTTTCCGAGTGTGGGTCTTTCCGTGGCAAGTCCCGCCTCTCACTTGGCCCTTGATCCTGATGTGGAGAGGCATGTGTTGTTGATTCTTTCCGGCAAGTTCTTCCCGGCAAGTTTTTCCCGGCCTTTATTTAAAGTTTGGGTTCTTTTTCGTGTAATTTTTTTTTAAAAAAATAACATGCATCCTACGATAGAGCTAGATTGCTTCCAAATCATGTTGATCAGGACGAAAACTCACCTTTCAACATTATGAAAACATTTAGTCCTTACTGGGCTCCTTGTAATTGTAACAGGAGGACCCTCGTGTATAAAGAACTCTGGCCGCGTGTATAAAGGTCAGAGACCTTTATACACGAGAATCGCCTCCACCGTGGTCAATGCAGGGGGTGAATTGTATGTAAGAGCACATGTTGATTCACAATAATTTTATATAGAAGAGAATAAGAGAAAAAGTATGTAATTAAAATGGGAGTTTGGATAAATCAAGGTTCTCATCAAACCGATCAATTCTGGCAATATACTAAGAATTAACTATCTTAAAGCCATCTTTTTCGACTTAGAAAGATAAGAGTATACTATCAGGAGAACAAAGATTTATGATAGAATGAAATCTATAAAAAATCAGAGGGCATAAAGTACATACGTAAGGGATCAGACTCGTGGATAATACTTTTAAAGAAGAAAACCCTTCAAGTTTTTTATAGCAGATCAGCTTTTGGTAGGAATTCTCTTTTTCTCCAATTTTTCATTTTATTTTTACTGGATTGGCCTTTTTGCTTCCATTTATTTTTTCCATCTATGGCCTTCGTACCTTTCACAGTAGGAATTTTTTTAAAATACTTCTGATAAAAGGATTTCAAGGCAAGGGACGCACTAACCACACAAGTAAGAACAAATTGAGTGGAGAGCTCAACCTCACTATTGTAACTAAATGTTCACAATACAAGTACTTTGTTTTATACGTTGTTCCCCGCGATTTTTCGTTGCTCTCAAAAAAGATCCATATCATCGTAACTATTCACACAGTTAGTGGACACATCCATTATTTCCTTATTGCTTTATTCTTCACTCGTTTGACCTTGAAGTCTCCATTTTCTATCAGGCCTTGATCTTTTTCTTCTGTTTTCCAATATTGCACCTCCATGTACTTTTCAGTCTCAGATTTATATACTTTTGTCCTCTCGTGCGTTACCTGTCTTTCCATATGGGCTCGTTTGCCAAACAACCTGGAAGAAGACGACGGACGGCTTGAATCGCGCTCACGTGACATGTGCCCTTCCCAGGAAACTTCCTGATCAGTTCCCTTCTTCAAATGAAACCTCAGCTATCCGGAAATTTAGCCCTGTGCAATTGCTGTGTATATATAAGCGATCACAGTGTACTATCTTCCATCTGTCGATTATCGGCTCTCGGAAGCGTAATTTCCAAATCACTCTACATCCCCCTTTACGGTAAGTTTGTTTTGGTTCTTACAACTGCATGCTGCTGTGCTTGCCTTATCAGGCTTTGGAGATCGGCAGTCTACATGAATCCTATCTGGATGGTATACACATTGCCATTTCTGATCGATCTGTGGATATGTTGCAGTTTAAAGTTTGGATAGTTTGTGTATCAGACTTTAAAGTACGAGAAAATGTCGAGAGCTGTTGTTCCCACAGCAACGAGCGGTGACCCCGTGGAGTTGTACAAGCTGGTGACGAAGGATATTCCTAAAGCTACTTCTCCAGGCAATGTCGTTGTTCGAATGACCCTCCGCCCTGTGAACCCCACAGACTCCCTGGTCATTCAGTGGGGCGTGTGGGCAGGTCACGACCTCGACAATCTTGTTGTTGGTTCAGAGGGGACCGGAGTCGTCTACGAGGTATTAAGCTCCTACATGCAGATAGCATTTCTGTTTAAAGTTGTACAGATTGAGTCCTTTGCATGCAGTGTATTGCTGTCATGTAAGGTTCGTGGTAATTGGTCTGTCGATTATGCTTGGACTATCTGTAATGGCTCTTTGATGGACGATTGCAGTTGGGAGAGGGAGTGACCAAATTCAAGAGAGGACAGAGGGTTATTCCACTCATTTTCAAACGATATTATCCCGAAGGATATGGTTTGTGGAGAGACTATGTGGAGATCCCCGCCGAGGACCTTGTTGCTGTTCCTGATGACATCCCAGATGAGTTCGCGGCTCAGTTCTTCATCAACCCATGGGCTCTGTACCAAATGTTGAAGCTGCTGAACATTCCAAAAGGAGAGTATCTCATTCAAGGAGCTGCGGCCTCAGTCCTGGGAAGGTATGTCGACGTTTTAAACAGATGGCGATAGTTTTTTAGCGTTAGTGTAGTGGAGGTTTTATTCAGCCACTGCACTGGAATCCGAATTTCGTGAGGAGAAATATGAGTTTTAAGTTAGAGACTCTCGTCCAGACTGTGTAGTCACACCCCACTATCCACTCGTTCACACATAGTGACTATATTTTGCGTATGAAGACGGAGGCGATCTGTTGTTCATTTGATTACAGCGGAATTTGTGAGAATCGTGTTTTACCTTGATCCTCCTCAGAGACTGATCAAATATGTTTTGCATATGTCTCCTATTTGTTGCACAGGCAAGTGATTACTCTGGCAAAGCACTGGGGTATTAAGACTATCAACATCGTGCGGAGAGATTCACAGATTCAGGAGTTGAAGGACATCGGAGCTGACTACGTTTTGAATGCAGAGAAGGAATACATTCCTAAGAAGGTTGATGAAATCACAGCAGGAAAGAAGGCTTACGCTGCTCTCGATCCGGTACTTGGTGAGATGACCAAGATTTTGTTCGCAAGTGTACGAAATGGCGGTCAAGTTCTTGCTTACGGTGCGCTGTCAGGAAATGAAATCAAGTTGGATTGCAAGGATCTGATGAGGGGTGTGGACATGAAATTCTTCTTGGTGAATGATCTCGGCCATGACTTAGCCAAGAGAGAAGAGACCTCAAAGGAGATTTTTGAGCTCATGAGGCAGAAGGTGCTTGAGCCTCTGTCAGGGAAGAAGTTTCCCTTGGAGGAATTTAAGGAAGCTATCATTGAAGGCAACAAGCCTGGTCGGGGCGGGAAGGTTTTATTGGAAAGCTACGACCACTGAATTTGTCATGTTCTGTTTACGCACAGGTAGTTGGGTAGAAGTTTTCTTCTGTTTAGTTAGTAGAAGTTTAGAATCCATTGGGTTCTGTTTAGATGCATTCGTGCATATTGTATAGCAGGAAGATCAGTTTCTATCTATTAAGGAATGATCGTGCTAGATTTTATATGTTTTCGATTAAAGTATTCTCGAAAGCTGCTTATCCTGAGCAAATATATCTTCAACTCATAGCGCAAAGGTAAAAGATAAATTTTCTAAAATTTTTTCCTTTTTGGTTGGTTATTTTACTCAACAAGTAATCAATAATTATAAATTGATAAATTTATAAAGGAGGCAATTCATAAATAATAAAGCTTTCTCTAAATCAATTTGTTTCACCAGTGTGCAACTATTTTATCTTTTCATCACTGTGCAACTTTTGCGTATGCAAATAGAGTGGCAGATACTCGAATTTCAGCCGAATGATTTGAATTGGTTGTTGATATATTTAAAACTCAATCTAACCCCAATCGGCCGTGAAATCTGATAAACAGTAGACGAAACACACCTAACATGGAAAGTTGTAATGATTAAATCAACTTAAATTCGAAAAGTATGTTATATTCTTCGGTTAAATTTATTTCAATTACTTTTTTAATTAAGTTATGAAGTTTAAAATAGTATAATTCTTGTACGAGAAATCAAATGAATTATCAGTGAAAAATATCAAACGTACTGTCTATATTTTCACAGATGAAAAGTCTGCGAATCTTAGGAAAGAAAATCGACGATGGTTTGTACGATACATCATCCTAAGTAGGCAAATACTATCACTGAAGAAAGATAACAATAAGCCATCTATTTGTAATTGTCGCTATATAGTACACAATATCCATTTATTTTTAGCAATGTAGATTGAACTCGTTAAAATCTGAGTAGATTGTCGATAAGCCACAAACCAATTGCAATGGTATGATATTCACAACAAATGTTTCATAACAAAGTGCTGCAATTGGTAATACTGAACCAAACAAACAATTAGCAGATTGAAAGGAACAAGAATGGAAAAATTAAATTTGACTGTGAAGCTGACGTACATGATTGTGATCAAACAGGTTGCGAGAGACAGGTTCCAACAGTCAACAGGCTACGGAGCAGGAGAAAAAGCTTTGGAGCATCCAAGCGAGATGAATTTCTCGTTGTAAAACAGGGAACCACGTACAAGAGATGTTACTTCTCTACTAACCCTTAGAGACAGAGAACTTCAAAGTAGCATGTGAACTTCAAGCTCCACAGCTGCACATTGACAGATACAATATCGACAGACATTATTTGACAGTCTCAGGGATTTTGCAAAACCAGTCGAGGTTGGAAGGTAGAGATTGGGAGTGAGAACAGAAAGCTGAACTTGTAAATCCAAGAATGAGAAAGCTAAAATGAATAAAGTCCATACGTTCCCTAACCACATGGAAAGTTCTCGGTAAGTATTACTACGGTAGTCTATGGATTTGAAGTCTAAACTACTGGATGTGGGCACGGGGGATTGTGGGGGATATTTTGAAAGTTGAAGGGAGATATCAATGTGTAAATCTCACAAGAGAATTGTACGGGCACTATGACTAAACCGTGTGTGAAGCACACCAGATTGCACTCTCCATTGGTGATATCACCAACTGTCACCAAGTGGCATGGGGATAGAATGCTGAGAGAGATGTAGAGCTCAAGTGAAACTCTTAGAATGTTCTAGACACATTGGCAAAAACTTTTGAGCCATTCCTATATTGTGGGGGAAATATTTCAATCATTGAACCGAATGTGTCTACTGCAGGGTTACTTATACTCACTATAGGTAGGCACTTTTGATATCAATGTGTAATTCTCTTGTGAGTTACATACTTTTGTTTTGCCATGAGCATTATTATTTCACCCCTGAATGTCGGATTTTGTAGTGAGGTCAGCTTCAAACACAATCTGATGGGAATGAATTGTGCGTTCAAAACCTGGTATTGGTCGTATTGTGACCTTCTATTGAATTTCTAAACTTGTATTGTGGATAAGGCACATAATCTGCCGACCTAGTGGACAATAAATTCCTTAGTTACGTGCATCAATCTATGATAGTTGTTATTACTGTACCACAACCCTCTTCCCTTTGTTTATCCATTACTTTAATCACACCACATAAAACATCCGATTTCTAGGTAGGAACACAAGAAAACCCCTTATAAAATGCACATGGCTCCAAGAACCTGCAAAAATATGTCAAATCTTACAATTAATTCTCCAAGAGCACACACAACCCCTCCAAGTGAGAAATAACATCACTTATTTATACCCCAAGCCCAAAAAACCCTTGAACAAGCCTTTGACACATGACATCAATCATCACATATCATAAAGAGAATCAATGTTCATTCCATCCCCAAAATCCCTCAAGCATGTAAAAATCACCACAAATTCTAAATGGATTATGATTTGCATATGATCTACCATAATTCATCACAATCAATGAGCTATATGTCATACATAACATTCAAGGATCCTTTATGACCATATATATGAATGGAATATATTGAATGGCTATGGCAATAAAGCACCACACACAAAAACAACAAAGTGTTTCCCATACATAGTGCCAAAGCATAAATATTTGCTCAATAGATTATTTAGTTCTTAGAGCAATACCAAAAATCTATACCTAAAATAATTTGAGCATATGACATAAAAATTTTCAATCAAGAACCACCTCCTTACACAAATAATCAAAAGACATATTATAACACTTTATTCTCATCCTTGAAGTGTCCAACAAACATACACAAATAAGTCTCCTCACATTTACATGACAATATTATACTATTTAAAGTAAACACATGTTTACTAAAGTAACCACTAGATGTGCTAAAAGAATTCTAGCATATCCCTCATCAATCTAAACACCTCAATGGTCATGCATTATATCTATCACCCTCACTCTCATAAGTTCCCCCACAACTTGCATTGATATATACATCAAGAATCAATCTTGAGATGAGTAAATTACTTTTACTCATCTCAAGATTATCCTTCCTCATCACACTTGACCAATATCAAACTTTTGATAAAGAAACCCAAATCCTAATTTACATGAACACAAGTACCAATATCTTTTTTGCATACATAATCTACAACCCCACATCTCTTTATTGGAGAAGGACAAAGTCTTCACATATCAACAATGACTAAGTGCTAAAAACACACATAAAAGAAGAGCCTAATCTCAAACCCTTCTTTCAATTATCAAAAAATTGGCATCAAGCATCCATTCTTAAAATGCCATAACCATCCCAAAATTAAAATCCTAACCTTCTTAATTTAATCTAAATATTATATACCCAACAATCCGCAAGAGCATATATTTTATTTTCTTACACATACCCTTAGGTCCTTCTAAAATCATATAGCCATCTACTTAAGCTTCCTTTTAACATCATGTAGTCATTTACTTCATCAATATGATATGACTTTTGTGAATTATGATCAAGAGTTCAAGTGCTACAATGTCTCATTGTTAGTAGTTTGTTTGTAACTTATATCATGTAATATTTTATCCATCTATCATGCCAATCATATCAAAATATCACCACTACAGCTAAGAGATAATCGATTAACATATTGATTACTCCACATAACATATATTATGAACATGTCCATTTAATTGCTAGACTTAAATACATAATATTATCAATGTTTGAAAGGTGATAGAGTGCACATTACGTACATGATCCTTCTAAATGACACCATCACGATCCTCTAACACCAAAAGATAAAACCTCACATATTTATAAAATTTATATAAGCATATTTAAGATTATTTTTGCACTCTACTACAAATAAACATAATAACCTACATAAAGTCTATAAATTGATGCTAAATGTCCACATCCTTGAATGAAAACATAACATAGATTATCTCTATCTTGAGTTATAACATCTCTATCGACTCAAACATCCTTGTTCTGACTTTTTCATTTGGAAGATACATCTTAATTCAAACATTATAGTATTCTAAATCCAAGACTTTAATTGATTTTCAAAATAAATTGCAAATTTGTCAAAAAATTTAGTATATTATACAAATACAATGAGAAAGATCTAAAGATATTTATTAGCTAAATCAAAAACCAATGATTCATCATGGTAATGGAATATCCAAGTCTTTTAAATTTATATGTACACCTTCTTCAATGAAAACTTCATTTTAATTAGTCCACTTTTCATCGTACACACAATTAATTTTTTTTGAAGCTTTAGCAATAATCTTAGATTAATATATTGAGATGGTATTTTGGTTTATCACACAAAGCCTTAAAATTCCTCAAAAACCGAATACCATGATCAATCAAAACTAGGTACTCCAATGAAACATCAAATTGATTAAGCACATAAGGTAAGAAGAAATAAGTTGTTTTTTACTTGACTTATTAAGAAATATCACTTACTTATTCCACTGGGATATAATATTTTTTTATGATTAATATATATCATTGATGTTATAAAATCAATCAGTAAAAAATCTTGCACAATTAAATCTCCAACAATAACCAAAACTTCATTATCAATAAGGGATTTTATTGTGATGTAAAGTCATGTATAAACATGATCACATATCCTATATCTAGCCACAAACTATTATCTTTTACTCAACATATCTTTCCAACAATAGTGACTTCAAATTAAGCTATATGTCCACTTTACTTCAAAATGATGTAATATCTTATGAGCATGTCTGAATAACCCTAAACAGATCTGTACCATCGGTACGTAACAACCCTAGATCTACGGCCTGTAGTCATCAGGCACGGATCGACCTATATCAACTAGATGAGCTATCAGACCTCAAGATTGACATCGATGATGCCAGTAACATATCTACGTGGAGTATCAAAGTAAATGCAACGCATGAGCCAAGAAGGACTGGTAAGGTCATGACAACTACGAAGGAGAAACTCGGCTCGGACTTAGAAATAGAAGTGATCGGGTCATCTCGAAAGAGAAAGCGGATAGCAGAAGTAGATAGTCCTCCTCGTGCTTTGACGATCAAGAAGGTGGAGCTCGGGAAGAAGAAAGTAAAGGAGATGGCACTCCCCAAGCCTTGTTGTCCGAAGGTAAAAGCGACGAAGGAGATTGTTGAGCATCTTGCCTTTGTTTTGCAGTTGTTTCATAAGTTGAAGACAGTGATGGTCCCGGTGCTGATGGAATTGAACGAGATGGGACCAATGTATATGCCAGGATGGGACTCTCAAGTTGATGGCTGCATGGACTTGGTCCAAATGATGAATCGGTTGGCCATTGGAAACTCCCGAAGCCTTCTCGTCCGAAGGTAAAAGCGACGGAGGAGATTGTTGAACCTCTTGGCTCTGTTTTGCAGTTGTCTCATAAGTTGGAGACGGTGGTGGTCCCGGTGCTGATGGAATTGAATGAGATGGGACCAATGTATATGTTAGGATGGGACCTTCAAGCTGATGGCTACATGGACTTGATCCAAATGATGAATTTGCTAGCCATTGGAAAGCAAGATCAGATTGACACTGTTCGACAATTGACAAAAAATGTGGACAAGTTGTCCAAACAGAAGGCTGAGCTAGAGCAGAAGGTCAAACAAAGATAAAGACGACATATGCAAAGATTTGCCGTATTCAATGTGTAGATTTACAGTATTCGGGATGCAATTGACATTGCAAAAATGTCAATTGTATCTTCTCTCGATAATGAGACTTGGTTATTATTCGAGGTTGGATTTTGAAATATCTTTGCCATTGTTGACATCAATATGTGTTGGTCATGATAGAGCACTTTTCCAAGTTTTTTTAGTTGGTGGCATTTCTTGACAAATCAAGTGAAGGAACAATTTATGCCATTTAGCTTCCATACGTAGCTCATTTAGTGAACCAATGGAGGTGTTAATTGATCATGGTACTGAATTTTTGGGTCAGTTTTATGCTTCATTAATGAATCATCTTACCTCCTCGAGACGTCATCTTGAGGCTGATGGTTTGGTATAGAGAGTAGTTCAGATGATGAAGAGAGAAGTAAGATAGTTAGGTCTAGAAAATCATCATTTAGGAGATTAGGACATGCATTTATTGTGGTTGAACATAGATACTAAACCCTCACCGTGCTTTCTGTTATATGAAAGAGATCCAAAATTACTTCTATCTACTTGTTGAGAGTCTTCTACATATTTCATAATTTGTAATAAAAATATTGAATAAAAATGTCATATCTAGTTCATATTGGGGAGTAGCTAGTGCTAGTGTATTATTGATGAATCTGACTTTAACAATTATAGACTTAAATTTATAAGTAGAATCTTAATATGTTATGTCTTACAATTCTTGGCTATATTTGTTATGTGCATGTTCTTAAAAAAAAAAGAAAGAATTCAAATAAAATGACACAAAATTGTATTTTTAAAATTTACTTTTGATTAAAAAATATATAGATGTTAAAATTCAATTACTACACAATTACTTCTTAGAATAGAATTTGATGTTGTTGAATTATGATGTATAAAAATAGATCATCATTCATTGAATATATAGAGTAAGATGTTCAAGGTATAGTGTATATAACTATTGACAAAATATTACTTCATATAATAAATCTAATATACAAATAGTTCAAATTTTAAACTCTTCAAGATAGCATATTTATAATAAATTATATGTGATAAATACTAGATTAATGGAGCATTAAAGGAGATTCAAGAATGCTTAAGAATTTGTTTACATTTTATACAATTGGAGTATTTCAAAAGCCATAAGGATATTGCATATTATGCGTGAGGGATTTTGGTTGTACATTATGCATCCATGCTTGAGATACTTGTAAGGTAACTAAGGAGAATTAATCATCAAATTTTGATCAAGATAACTAAGTAGAAGTAGTCATCAAAATTTGAAAAAATTATGAAGAATAATAGATATTAACAAACTTGCAACGAAAATTGCAATATTTGATCAACAAAAAACATAGAAGTTATTTAAATTTCTGCATGTTAAACATGCTATTGATTGCAAGTAGCTATACAAGATCAAGAGTAATTCAAATAGAAGAATAAGTAGATTCAAGACCTAATATGTTAAAAATTATATTTTTGAGAGTAAGGATTGATCATAAATCATCTTCTTGCCAAAACTCTATAATATACTACATTGTTACAATTATTATACAACATTAAAGAAAATATATATATAAGATGGATCTAAAGTATGTGAATTTATTAATATATGACAAGTACAATCTTATGGTTGCATTTGGAAGGTCATATAATTTTCCAAATGCAACCATTTGGATTTGAAAATCCAAGTTATGCTAATTGTGTATGTTAATTTTAGATATTATTTTTTAATTTGAGACCGAGTTAAAAGTATAATTTTTATTTGTGATCAAATAAAGTTAATCTAAAATAAATTAACTCATATTTTATCTATTTAGAATTTTTATTATAATTTTTTTTATCAATAAAATAAAATTTATAATTTTTATAAATGGACACTTTTTCTTATTTGGTAAAGGGAATTTCATGCTTAAAAAATTAGTATTTTTTATGTATACTCAATGTTTATGATAGTTATTTAAAAAATATCCATGATTTTTATAATATCTTAAAATTTAAAATTTCAGGAAATTTAATTTGATGAAAATTAAATAAATTTTGAAGAAATTTTTTTATTTTTTCAAATTTAAAATCAAAATAATATAATATTTAATCTGTGTATTTATAAATCTGTGATAAAATCATAATTTTGAATTTCTTCTTCTAAAAATATTTTTTAATTCGATTATTTTTTTTCAACATCAAATTAAGAATTCAAAAAAATATTTTGATAATTAAATTAAATTATTATTTTTAGATAAGAATCAAATCAACAATCTAATTAAAAGTAAAAAATATATTTTTATATGAAAATAATGAAATGAATATATGAATTAAAAAATAAAATATCAATCATCCATGAATAATTTATCATTCTTTTGAATTAATCTTATAAAAATTATATAAAACTTAATGATTTTTAAATATTAAATTTTATTTTATTTTATTTTATTTTATTTATAATTTTATCCTCTAAAAAATCTTTGCAGTTGTGTTACATAGAATTTGAATAGTTAGATCATTATTAGTAATATATACTCATAATTAATATTTATTTTTTATTTTTAAAATATAACATGCATGAATTATGATATTTCAGAAAAATGAAAAAAATAATCCTGAAAATTAATTAAAATTAATTTCTTAAATATCAAAAGTTTTAAAAATATTACAAAAATATTTGAGATCAAGGTAAAATTGCCAATATAATTCTCAAATTGTGAAAAATATGATATTAGAATTGAATTCACTTTATATTTGGTACATGTAAATCTTTTTCAGAATAACTACCTTCTTGATTGCAATACAATAGTTCTCTATCCATTTGATCATAAAAAAACATTACTTTTTTTATTAATGAAAATAAATGCAAATTAAAGGAAATTAAGTTGGAAAAAATTTTAAAAAAATAATTTGAACTTTCGTATAGGTCATTGAATAGAATCAAGAAAGAAAAAAAAATTGGCTTGTTTAATTCAGAGAATATTTTTTTATTTTCTCAAGTTTTATCATGCAAACAAAATTATATGATTGAATTATCAATCATATAATATCAAATTAAAACCATGCAAAAGTCTTTATATATTACTGATTAAATTTTTTTATAAAATTTTTTTTATTATCTTTTTTTTAGAATTTCAAATATATATTAAAGCAGAATGAAAGAATAATGAATTTATTACTAAATATTAAAGTAAAAAATTTTAAGGTATGAAAAATAATTAAATGTGATATTTCTTTTTGATTTCAAATCTATTTATTTTCAAAATAAATTATTTTATTATTATCTCAAAAAAATTTAATTAATAGTTTGAAATTTATTTTTTGTACTGTAATTATTATAAAAAATACTGATACATTTTTTGAAGATTTAAGAATGATCAGAAAAAAATGAAGTCTCAAACTGAAGTTTGCAAGCAAAAAAAAAAAGAAATTACATGGCCACATCATGTAATTATCATTTGCAGTTGCAGGTTTTCATCAAACACCTCATGTTGTAATTATAGTAAAAGTAGGTCTGCACGACATTTGAACTGGGTGACCAGAAAAGGTAAAATATTATTGGGAGAGTTTTTATTTCTATATGGAGATATTATTATGGCACTAGCATTATTATTCATCTCTAACGTATTGATGTGATTCGGAGGTACTTGGAATCTATAAACCTCTCAACTGGTTGTCTACTTCCCATTGTGATGCTATCGGGGTCTAGCTCCATGTTACCGTTTTGGTTTCCTCTATGTACTACTTGATCGGGTCTTACCATCCTTTTTGTTACTCTACTTTCTTCCTAAAAAGAAAAAAAAGTTGTCTACTTTGTGTACACAATCTTTCTAAAGAGCCGAAGAACTCCAAAGTACTGTTTCAAGTGCAACGAGTGTGTGTCATCTCAGCCAACATGCTTTTACCTTACTCAAGTCACGTTGATTCTGAATTTGATCATTAGTCATTCCTGAAAGGGTTGGAGAGAGCTTTACAAGAGACTTCTTATCACTTGCAGTCATCTTATGACCTTACTATATTAATAGTTTCAGTAACCCGATTACATTCCATGGGCTTCATTACACTCATTTTATCATTACCGTATGTACAAATAAAAGTCTCGTAAAACATGTTGTGCCATGTGTACGTTGGTCTAAGAATGAATGGCGAAAATAATAATCCAAAAAATAGCATCATTAGTAGTTGCCTAGTTACAATGTTCAAGACTCATGAAGCATGTTGCGAAATGTGCAAGTTACTAAAAAATGAAAGTGGTAAAATGATCGAATTACATGATGATTGAAACAATTCGTAGGTTATGCTGGATTTTAAAGGGTATGAAGTGGTTCTAAGAAGAAAACCATAGAAAAACTGCATGTTTTGGGCACCCGACACCTTTAGGGTTTTCCGTGCTGGCAGCTGGACGGTGGATAAGCCCATCTCGCTGTCACTGGGCCGGCGCGTTCGGAGCGAGCTGTTCGATCCTTCGCGGGTGCTTGAATCCTCTGAGTTAAAAGCCGAGAGTTGATTCGTCGCTGCGGCTCCTGGTGGCCTCATCGTCATCTGATGACCACGCTGGGACACACCTCGTCGGACTTGAGTCTTCCTTGTCAGTTCACGGATCTTCCTACAATGGAGTTTTCCCTGTGATTGGTAGATCCCTGTCCCTGCGCCTCTGCCCCTTGCAAGGACATCATGGTGGCCTCGATTGAGGACTCATCGCTTGCAGTGATTTATAGCTTCTTCTTTTGTAGTGATGGTACTTGGCATAGTCTTTACAGTTTATGACATAGCGTTTTCGAGATCACTGTTATATTTGTCCCATTCTTGTGTTGTAATTCTTATCTGACTGGCCTAGATGAACAGAAGTACGCTGTATAGTTGTTCTCATTGTGAAGTGCATCGCCAAATGTATTCTTAGTGTGCAACTTCATCTGGTTCTCACCTGCGTCATTAAAGATGGCAATTTTTCTGTTTCTGTTGTCTGAAGCTTCTTCTAAGGTTTGTGTTGCAGAACGCTCTTGCCAAGAGGCGTTGGCATCTTGCAGATTTTCCAGCAGGATGGTGTCGGCAGTATCTGATAGTGAAGTTTCGTTGGAATTTTTATCTTCTGTCAGATGTCCCGCTAGGATGCCGCATGTGGTTCCCTCTCTTCCGATTTCCGATTTGTTCATTTATAACTGCGGACTGGAAACACGGGCCTGATATTCAGGTTTCGTTGTTTACGAGAGTGACTCCCACGTCGTCATGGCTGAGAGTATCAGATCTATTGTATTCCGAAGCTCCCCATACAGGGTAAAATGAAACTTTTTTCTTTAGTTCTGAAGGACTGTTGTGGGGCTCGAGTGGAGGCACAGTAGATGCAACTCTTTTCTTCCTCATAAGCCCCCATAATCAACTGAGGCCTCTAATTCTCCGTGCTGGATTGTCTTCCTTTACTTTCCATGTCTCGACAGATGGCTTCCATTCCTTCGATGAATTGCATACGTTGATTTACCGGGCCGATTTTGATTGAATAGCAGACCGGTATTTAAGTTGGGGCACTCATTATTGATTTAGTATGCTTCACACAGCAGGTGCAAAGGTCAATCTCGGATGATTTCCTTGGTCGGAAGTTGCACTTGCTGTTTGATGCACGCAAAGGCCATGGTGTACGATGTGGATTCTGATTGCTGAAAATTGGGGAGGAATGCTGCTGATTTGTTGGATCGCATGGTCCTTGACAAATCAAGGCGTGTAGCGAAGAAGTTTATCGTAGAAGAAATTTTCTTCCGAGTGTAAGTGCTTTATTCAACTGGAAACCTAAAGTGAAATCTGGGTGGAACCATACCTGTCATTCTTCCCTGGCACCTCGCGCAAGGGTGTAAACTCTTGCTCCTCTCCAAATACCTTTCATTCAGAAACAAATGCACCTCCTCTACGCCCCACAAAATCTCACTCTCAAGAAACTCTCTCCCCGTAGCAAAACTCAGGTTAGAGTGTTTAGTGATGACCAAAACTCAGGTTAGAGTGTTTAGTGATGCCTGAGCAAAACCTTGAGTCGCAAAATGGATGCGAATCTATCATTGGGAATGTAACTCCTTGCCACTATCGCCTAGTTTCTCCTCTGTGAATTTCTCTCTATGTGTAAGTGTTTTTTTTTAAATGAAAGTTGATCTATGCCTTTGAAGAAAATATCTCTGTTTTTGAAAACCGTGACTAGTGAGCATTATGTTCTGTATCTATGGTCGTTTAAATCCGTGAGAGTGGAAATCCGTCTCCTAATTATGGTTTTCAAATTGATCATGTAAGCGTTGTAACTTGGATCGCACACTACCGGAGGTGGGATTGTACGTTGATGTCGGTGGGATTATTACAAAATTTCTTTTGATTTACAATCACGAGAACATAATCTTTTGCGCTCAGGGAGAATGTAATATGCCCACAGACGTTGGGGTGCAATCCCACCGACGCCAGTGTGCGACCTAGTTTGTACCGCTTATAGTAGCAGTGCGAAAGTCATAATTAGGAGGTGGATTTTCCCCTCCCACAGATTTAAAAGTCCATCGGTACACAGCACAAGGATCACTATCACTAGTCAATGTTTTCAGAAATAGAGAGATTGTCTTCACATGCAAAGATCAACTTTCACTTACATAGAGAGAGCGTTTATACATAGAGAGAAAAGATCACAGAGGAGAGGCTGGGCAACGGTGGCAGGGTGTTACATTTCCAACGGAAGAATCACGCCCATTTTGCAATTGCGGGTATTCTAAGCCATCACAAAGCACTCTAAGTTAAGTTTTGCTCTGGGAGGTGGTTTCTTGGGAATGAGATTTTGTCGGACGTAGAGGCGGTGCGTTTGTTTGTGGTATGATAGGTATTTGGAGTGGAGTAAGCGTTTGACATTTGATATCACAGCTAGTCTGGTCAGAAACCCGCTAGGAACGGGTTTCTGGCCAGTGAGGTCTTTGGCTGCACGCTATCGTTCCCAATGGCTAATGTACCAGACTCTCAAGTTGAGGAGTACACACGCAAATGAAAAGCCTCAGATGAGTTTGACATTTGTCCCTCCGTTCGAGATACAGAGTTGACAGCCTTGCATGCACAATTGAAAACTATACTAGAGAAGGTGGAAGCGATGGAAACAAAGCAACGATCTTTGAAGACAGACTCGGTTGAGAGGGTGGGTAGTAGACGTCCAACTGGCATCCAGTCTACTAGATTACCTATTGATGTTGATTCTGTTGCACTACCGGTTAAGACAGGGCAGAGGGTTATTTTGGATCAACCAGAGAAGTTCTCTAGTAAGAGATACCTAGCTGCCTTTGTGAGCAAAAAAGATGGCACTATGCGTCTTTGTGAAGACTTTAGAGCACTAAACAAGATTACTAGGAAAAACAAGTACCCGTTGCCTTTGATGGATGAAGTAATGGATAGGTTGCCTTTGATGGATGAAGTAATGGATAGGTTGGCAGGAGCACGGTACTTTAGTAAGCTGGATTTGGTCTCTGGATACCACTAGATTAGAATAGCTAAAGGTGACGATCATAAGACTGCTATTCGTACAAGATACGGATTGTACGAATATATTGTGCTACCGTTTGGATTGAGCAATGCTCCAGCCACTTTCTGTACTCTCATGAACGACATATTCCGAGGTATGTTAGATGAGAGTGTGGTAGTGTACTTGGATGACATTATTATCTACTCTCAAACATTTGAACAACATCTGAAAGATGTGAGACGGGTTTTGGAGAAATTACGTACTCACCATCTATATCTCAAGAGGAAGAAGTGCTCATTTGGGAAGCGGTACGTTGAGTGTAACCGCGCAGAAGTGCAGCCTCAAGGCTCTCAGCTCGCTCGTACATAAAATCCAACTCATCATGATTCTGCAGCTTCTCAATTTCCATGCGTAACCAGGGTGAAAGTAAAACCGCTCCACTCCCGGGTCAAGGCCACCCACTTCCATCAAGAGACGCCGGAACTTGGTGATATATTCCCTCACTGATCCTGCTTGATGCAACCGAGCCAATTCTCCCAACTTGATCTCTCGGTCGTTGCTGGGTACTAGATTACGATGTCGTGTTGTGACGCGGCTACTATGAGAAGATGATGACATGTGTCATCTTAAGAGCTGTTGTCATGACAGCGATACTTTAGGTTAGGATAACCGACGGCATTGTAAGGCTATTAAGAGCCGGAGAAATCTAGACACGTCACCTTGCTGACTAAGGAGCTAATCTGATCGAAGTGGAGTCGATGTAGTACATGGATAGAGGACAACATGATCCTCCATATGTACCGAAACCAAGTCCATTTGTGATCAACATCCGGTATCTTCATCGTGATCACTTTCGGGTATACTTAGTGGGTTTTCAGTTGTCATTTTAACTCTTATTAGTGACAACTCATATTGTGTATAGAATGTGTGTTTATGATAGTTGTAAAGCTCTAAGTTACAATGGAGCTAATTTGGCCACACTAGAAGTCAAAATAACATTCTCCATTCCCATTGGTCTAGGAGTTTTGGCCAATGAGGGCACTATAGCAACTTTTTTGAGGTTTTTAGGTATTTGGAGACTTTCCAGGGGGAGATTCAAAGATCTGAGGATAAGGTTGGAGATCTGACGGGACGAGCTACAACGTGGGCTCAAGAATGGATGGATTTGAAGGATTTGTCACTCTGAAATGATGATTCAAAGATAGAGTGAGAAATTTAGACCTTTGAGTGTATTTGGGGTGTTTTTGAGAATCTTACAAGGGTTTTGGGAGATATGAGTCAACTGTGATATAGTTTACGACTCAAACTTGTGTTTGGATTGAAATTTCGACTCAATTGGACGAGTTTTGAGTACAGAGTGATAGGTTGAAGTTTGTGTATATAGTCAGAGTTGCACGATTGCATTGACTATCACAAAGTTAGTACATCGATGATATCTTTTGATATCAAAATGTTTTGTCAATAAAACTTTGCACAGTTAAAGTTCAGATGATAAGTGACATTCTCATGAAATTTGAAAGCAATTGGAGTCAAGGATTGGAATGAGTGATGGGTTTAGTACACAGGGGTTTGCATATCGCCTTGTGATACAATGTGTAAATCAACAATTTTTCGAGAGATCTAGAGAAGAGAAACATATGAAACTTTTCTGAGAGATTGAAAGGGTTGTGGAGCAATTTTCTGTGAAGTTTAAGCGAGAGTTGTTGGTCCAATCATTGGATATCATAATTTTCTTCCGTTGAAGTTTTACCGGTTGTAATGAACTCGAATGTGGAATGCTGAGGAGATGGAGAAGAGATTGTCAGCTCACATGAGGTTCTAGAGGGTTCTTCTACAGCCATGCGCTCAGGCGTTCTCAAAGCGAAGAAATGTCCTATGCGACAACGCTTTAGTTGCTCTTTGAACACACCCTAGTCTAGCACAGGGCTCCAACCCTTAGCTAGCCTTTCCCGTTCAATAGTGGCATACCATACCTGTGCATCGCCACTAAGCCTACTCACTGCAAAGTAGACCTTGGCTTTGTCTTCCATACCTATAACCGAAAAATAATTCTCAATCTCAATCACCCACATCTCAAAGGCAGCTAGGTCTCTCTTACCAGAGAACTTCTCCGGTTGATCCAAAATAACCCTCTGCCATGTCTTAACCGGTAGTGCAACAGAATCAACATCAATAGGTAATCTAGTAGACGGGATGCCAGTTGGACGTCTACTACCCACCCTCTCAACCGAGTCTGTCTTCAAAGATCGTTACTCTATTTCCATCGCTTCCACCTTCTCTAATATAGTTTTCAATTGTGCATGCAAGGCTGTCAACTCTGTATCTCGAACGGAGGGACACTTGCGTGTGTGCTCCTCAACTTGAGAGTCTGGTACATTAGCCATTGGGAACGATAGCGTGCAGCCAAAGACCTCACTGGCCAAAAACCCATTCCTAGCGATCTCTAAACCAGACCAGCTCTGATACCAAATGTCAAACGCTTACTCCGCTCCAAATACCTGTCACACCACAAACAAACGCACCGCCTCTACGTCCGACAAAATCTCACTCCCAAGAAACAACCTCCCAGAGCAAAACTTAGCTTAGAGTGCTTTGTGACGGCCCAGAATACCCGCAATTGCAAAATAGACGTGATTCTTCCGTTGGAAATGTAACACCCTGCCACCGCCGCCCAGCCTCTCCTCTATGATCTCCCCTCTCTCTCTATGTGTAAACGCTCTCTCTATGTAAGTGAAAGTTGATATCTCCTTGTGAAGACAATCTTTATGTTTTTGAAAACCTTGACTAGTGATAGTGATGATGTGTACAGATGTACTTTTAAATATGTGAGAGGGGAAAACCCGCCTCCTAATTATGGCTATCACACGGCTAACATAAGCAACCTGGGTCGCACACTGCGTAGGTGGGATTGCACGCTTGCGTAGGTGGGCCCGTGACATAGGGCTGGCTTTATTTGTCAAAGCTATCGATGTATTTTAGAAAGTACCCACAATAAATTAAGAGGGCGTATGTTGAGTTGGTGAATGAGCTTTTGCGTAATCCCTCACGCCAATGGTGCCCCTGTAGTCTTTACCGTTGGACTAAATTTGATTGTTTCCTGCATGTTAACAAACATGAATGCGTGAAGGTTCTGATTTCTGGTTTTGAGACAAAGCTGGTAACTTCGAGGTCAATCCGTTGCCAGCTTTGTCTAAATTGCAAGGTTCAAGGCCAACAGATTACAAAGTGAACGGCACTCGCAGAAAACTTAAGACCTAACCATTAAGCCTATTAACGTTCCAGAATCATCAAAATCTCCTGACGTGATCGTGCGGGGCTTTGACTCTCTGCAAAGATTTTATTTCGACGAACTCACTCACTCGAGGACAGGGTATGTAAATGAACTTCAGCACACGTCTGCACGTTTGTTGTGTTCAATTTTGAGTTCGAGTTGTTGCAAATTCAAAGTTCGGGACGAGGTAAAAGTTAGGCTGCGCATTTTGAATCTAACTTTTAGCCAGCAAACGAAACCTGTACATTCCGCAGGTAAATGAATTCTGGTATAGAGAGCAAAAATTTGCGTTGCAAACGTTTCTTTCGAAGGCCGATGAGTGCAAACATCCGCCGAGATGCAATTTTCTGTGAGAAACTCTCTATCGCTATTCTGCTTGAGGGAGTTTATGCCGTCCGCGAGATTATTATACTAGGCGCCGTCTCTGACGAGTCCGTCATGAATGACCTGAAAGCCTGACCAAATCTTTTGAGTCCAGAACATCATATTCGGATGTTGATATCACCTTAACGAAGTAAGGGTACTAGGGGAAGTTTTGACTTTACTATATGTACTGGCTAAGAACATTTTAGTGTATATTACAAGAAGCGTCCTGAAAATTTATGATTTGTAAAGTTTTATGAAGAAAGAAATGTCAATGATCAATCACCGACCAACTCCAGAACATTACAGCAATTCTAGTGGTTGGAAGTTTGAAGATAGGGAGTGCTGCGAGTCACTCATAAGTGTTCTGATCTCCCTCGCGTAATGCCAGTGACATACACATAGCAAGCACCCAACCAATCTCTTACTCCTTGAATGATGGATGGTATTGAGTGCAGCTATCCGATGGAGCTACCACTGTACGGCAAGGCTAAGTCCATTCCTTACAGAATTCTCATAAGTTGCCAAGAAATAGTTCCAAAACACGAGTAAGAAACCGGTGTATTTTCACACGGCGCCCTCGTTCCGTATATAAGTTATTTCGCATTTCTCGTATAGTGCCCCGCAGTTGTGGCTGGAGGGGCGGTCAACATTGTAACCACTAAGATGATAGCGAACTCAAACGAAGAAATCCAAAAGTAAAAAATGGCGCTGAAGGAGCGCATTCTCGGAATGCAGAGAAAGGTACACCAACAATATCTACAACTATCAGCTGAAACTTGAAAAGTAACTATCGAGGATGAGAAGACAAAACTATCAACGACTGGAGATCTAACCTCACTCGAATCCTGAGTCTTCTTGGTACCGACGATTGAAGGGGAGAAGATGTATCTTCACATCTGAGACCGGCAGATATGAGAATACTATCAGATCATACTTCAGTAAGCCCCACTGCATCTTCCGATTCCTCTATTGATCTAGACAAAATGGAGGATAGCAAACAAAAGATTACCAAGTCTTCTTGGTCCGATTCCGCTCTTGGAGAGGCAACAAAGAATCTGTGAAGCCAATACACAAGTATTATCAAAGAGAGACGGATAAGATCACGATACCACGAGAAAGGAGTCTCAAATGTGACAAAACCAGAACAGTCTAAGCATAACAGTGAAAAACGAGATGAAGACAAGCCAAAGACGAACAGCACAATGATGCAACGCTTTCCCAGTCATGGGAGTGGCTATCCCTGATCGATGGAACTATTTCAAAGGTGGTCATCGAGCTTTCCAATCAACTTTGTGGGCCACAATATGCAGGCACATACGCCAATGTCCTGCTCATGACGAGGTACGAACTCTCCGTCCACCACGAAGGATATGCCAGTCAGTGCTCGTCGAAGCAAGAGCGACCGGTCATCATCACGTACCCGATCTACCTTAATCATGACGATTGAATGTCCACTCCCCTGGGCGATCAATGTCTCGCTTTTCACTCTCAATATTTTGTAATATTTACTTTTGCACTCGGGTACTAACTCTACTATGTTCTGGTTTATGTTCATTCAGATAATTACCAATGATGTCATTAGAGATATGTGTTTGCTAAAACAAGAAAAAATATATACATTACATGAGTTGGTATGCATTGCAATCTACTAGGGTTATGATAGATCTATATTTGGTTGGAGAGTACCATATACTGTGATAGTTATCTATGTTACATGTGACACAGTTTCAGAGGGATTGATCACTATACTCTATGATGGACAGCGAGTGTAGTGGCATATGAGGTCTCCAAGTTTAGGGGTATGCTGAGAGATCTCGTCTTTGCTCCTCTAGCTTTGGATATCAACTTTGATATGTTCATGAATGAATCAACAAAATATTATTATACTATGAGACATCACTCTCTTTAAATTGTTGTAAAACATATTTTAATCAATATATTTCCATTGTTGAGTTATGTAATCCGCAAAAGATCAATCATATTACTTGATGCTTCTTGGGATGTAATATTACTTGTAGACCTTCTTAGTTGCATCAAGACATATTTACTAAAGTGATGCTATTGGGGCTAGCCCATGTTACCCGTTTGGTTTAATCCATATATCACTTCATTGGGGGTATTCCCACCGTTTTGGTTTTTTGATTGTGTCCTTACTTTCTCATATTATGATTGATGGCGTAATCGAAGTTGGATAATGAAATGATCTGCTCCGTTGTGCAAATCGGGTTTTTGGGAGCTACAATGTCACCCATCGATCTTTCATTAACGTGACTGGATCATGTTAACCACCTGATTAGCACGTCGGATTGTCACGCCAGTTCTCAGAGTTGCAGACTGCCCGCGTCAACAGAACCAGTTCTTGCGTCCCCGCCACGTGCTCGTTGGAAGGTGAAGTCTACGTTGACTACCATGTCAGCAACAACGGAGTTAAGGAGCGTGAACTATTCACATCCTGCATTATATAGGAACGCTTGGGAGTTGAATTGATGAATTAACGAAATTTGCTTCACTGCTTCAAGTGCGTACCATCCAAATACTTGAAACATGTGTTTTTTTTAAAAAAAAATCTCGCGTAATGTTCTTCGGTCAAATAACATGGATTGTATTTCTCGTAAGTTTGTCAAAATTGGGACGAATTGGGCTTTATGTGGTGGGAACGCATTCGCGCAACTGTCGGTGAGACCGCAACGAGCGTAGCCTAATGTGATGTTCTTATACTCCGATAACAATGTATCACAGACTCCGAGGTGGCAACCCCGAGGCAATATATTCAATCCACGTCATACCACGTCAGGGGACGGTCCTCTGACGTGTAGGTGGGTACAAATGTGGCAATGTCCCTGAAACCAAACACCCTCCTCCCGGATGCCGTCTAACTCCTGTTGGAGCGACGAACTCAAGGTCTTCGAGAATGCTCAGTCTCCCACGAGCTTCTATCCGTCGAGAAAAACAACTTACCAAAGGATTCCCACCTCCGTGCCAAAAGTATGCTGTTTACCTTCCGGATAACGATGGATGAAGAATAGCAGCAGAGACAGAGATCCCCGAGAGGAGAGTAAGGGACCTGGCCAGCCAGCGGAGGAATTGGGACGCGGAAAGAAAGAGCAGAAGGGAATCAGAGTGCGGGGCAGCAGAAGACGGAGATCGGCCTTGGTCGGCTGAGCTCTGCTGTGAAGACGATGGGGGAGCAAGCCGCGGCGCTCCAATCTTCCACCCATCAGACTGAGAGGCCTGCAGCTCCATCTGGTGAGATTGTTTTGCTGCAGTCTGCTCACAATTGGTCTTGGTAAATTAAGCGAGTGGATATTCGAGGAGCATTTTGATTGTGTTTGGTGCTCTTCGCTCGTAATCATTGGTCGAGCGATGTCGAGTTTGGGAACGTTGGTGGTTCTCATGCGATCGTTCTCATTTTTATTGCGGATGCACCTTCATGTTTTTGTCGTCCATCGTCGCGCTTTAGAGCTCGGTTGGCAGTGCATCATAACTGCGGCGAGAATTTTGACTGGAGGGATCAGGAACTGAGGCTGTCTGGACTTTCTGATAGTCTTTGAGGCCCGATCGCGTATTGTGATAACTTGTATGTTTATAATTTGGTTGTGGATGTCTAATAAATATTAGTGCTCTTGACGGGATTCGAGAGTCTTTTGAAATCCTGAAACTTGAACTTCAATAATATTTCTGCTTGCGCATTACGTCTAGTCTCACAACACCCTTTAGAGGAGTTGGAATCAGGGCCTTGTGTCCAGTCCACCCTGGCGATCTTGATTTGCAGCGTGCAGATATTTGCCGGTGAAAGTGGAAAAGAATCTCATCTCAAGCAATAGAGAAGTAACTATCCAAAGAGGAAAATGAAAGTTATTTGATAGGATACAATTGCTGTGCACCGTTCTGAACCGTGAGATTCCTGATGAGGATTTTTCTGGTCTCCTAAGACTAATTTCGAGATTCTTTTTCTATCTTTGCTCTTTCGCTACATATACGTATGGCGCCTCAGTGTTTAGTAGGATTTAGTATTATCTTAGAGGAATTGAATAAGTTGCTCTGATGTCGTTCTCGTCTGCAGCTTGTCGTGAGTGTATGGTTGAGCATTTTACTCCTGGGTAGGCTGGGGAGCTGTACTGTGTCAGCCGGAAAGCTGGTTCATAAATATTCTGCAAAAAGAAAATCCGTCCTGGAAAGCATTGTGTAGATGGAGAGTTTCAGCAGCATTAAAAGGGCGTATGAAAAGAACATTTGAAGCTGCGTACTTTGGATGTCTGCTTGGATCGTCGAGGTAGTCTTGAGATGAGGGCCTCAGAAGGCAAGGTCGCCTTCGGAGTACCAGTGAAGCACAATAATCCTAGTTACCCCCACGGAGTCTGTCTTTTTTAACGTTCGATGTATTTTAACATCAATTTGGCTTGATTACAGGTTTAGCAGTACAGTTGCACCAACCAGAAGCAAAAAAATCAGTATGGCAGCAAAGTCCAGGGGTTCTTTTTGTTCTAGCTGGCGTCAGCAATATGTGTGGAGCCGCAGCCACAAACCCGATCAATGTTGTCAAAGTCCGAATGCAGCTGGATGGGGCACTCTCCAAACAGGTTGATATTCTTTCTGATTCTGTTCAAATGATCGCTGTCGCAAAGGTCGCGTTAAGAAGGTCCTTGTTAATTCTTCATGTATACTTTATTACTTTGTTGGGTACTCAATTTTCTAAGATCTGTGCCATTTCATGTGCTGCAAATGAACGGTTTATCCTTAATAAAAAAATGACCTTATTATATTGGCAGCAAATCGACGCGATAGCTTTTTCCTTGGCTCAAAACTTCAATCCGTTATCTGCCTCCATATTACTGGATATATGTAGCTTACGGTCATGTGTAATTGACCTTCTTAGTTCTCCTGAGATCTAAGATTTAATGAAAAGTTCTATCATTAAAATGTATATTCTACGTACCCAATCAACTAAGTCCAGAAGTATGAAAGAAGCAATTTCACTTCGGAACAAGTTACACCTGAATACTGCTCGTCTTTGTCTTATTGTGCTTTCTGGACTGAATGACCCCATGATATTGCGACACTGACACACATCCACCTTGTGTGGCTGAGCAAGACAGGGAGCGGCTCATGAGCGTGTTTACCCAGGTTTTTTCAAAGGTATCATGCGGATTGGAAAGGAGGAAGGCGTGCAAGGATTATGGAGAGGCACAGGAGCTGCACTACTTAGAGAAGCATCCTATTCAAGTATACGCATGGGTGCTTATGAACCGTTTAAGAAGGTTAACCGTCCAGAGCAAACCTACTTCTTTTACGGGGAGCATTGTGCATGAGTTATGGACAGGAAAGCATTCGAATTGAAAATACTCCATGTAAAAACAAGTTCTTGCTTTTTTAACATTATATAGTCAAGTAGTCCTAAGCACATAACATTTGATGTGGCTGTAATTACTTTGAGCAGTAGCAGTTCAAAAAACTGAAGTATATTCAAGAAGCTGTTCATGGACAGGCCTTCGGAGCAGACAATCCTGCACACACACCGTTGTGGATAAAGGTGGCAGCAGGGGCATCGGCAGGCACAATTGGAAGTGCCATTGCAAATCCTACAGATGTTATTATGATTCGTATGCAGGCTCCGGCTCTTAGCACATCTATTGCAGGTTTAAGATTGAAGCCTTAATCCTAAACTTGTTCAGAGCCCGAAGCCTGCATCTGCAACCTACTGTAGAAGTGTGTGTTGATTTGTCTTTGTTTTTTTGGGTTTTCCGTTTTGGGCGTTCTCATGAACGAAATTTGCTACAAAGTGGGAAATAGAGCTTATTCCACCCTATAATCATCAACGAGCTATCATCTTCTGCCGTGAGGAAGAGCCAGTGAAGATCGTTCATGAAGAAGGAAGCCTGTCGGAAATAGTAGGGCTAGTTAAGCCTTTCAGACACGAGAAGAAAAAACAGACTTCGATTTTAGACGTATACTTGTTGCTGCTCACTATTTAATGTGCTCTGTAGTCAAGCGCTCTTGCGCAGGAAGCTAAGTATATGCATCTGATGGTCATGTAGGTGTTTCTGGATCATGGCAGTACCGAGGTCCGTTTCATGCTTTTGGTTCCATAGCAAGGACCGAAGGTTTGAGAGGATTATTTCGAGGGGTTGGGCCGACAATGCAACGGGCCGCTTTGTTGAATGCAGCACAAGTACCAACTTATGATCACACGAAGCATTATTTGCTCAACTCTGGCCTCATGAAAGAGGGAACTGGAAGTCATTTGGCTGCATCAATGGTTGCTGGCCTTGCAACAGCTCTTGCCATAGCGCCAGTGGATCTGATGAGGACTAGGTAAGACCGTACATGCACTCAGACAACTTGATTCTAGATTCGGATTGATTTTGAATGATTTCAAGTTTGAAAGTTGAAAATTCTAACGAATTGAGAGGCATTTGAGAACCACTCGCCTGATTGTTTCGTGTCGTTACTTGGCTTCATGCAGAATTATGCAACAAGCGGTTCATCCACATGGAGATGGAGTTTTATATTCATCTACTCTGGACTGCTTTTGGAAGACCTTGCGAGCCGAGGGACCCCAGGGTCTGTACAAAGGTTTTGTTCCTGTTTGGTTGCGTATTGGTCCTCACACGATTATCACCCTTTTCTGCTTTGAAGAGTTTAGGTCAATGCTTGGAATAAGACCAATATGACCACAGTAAACGAGATGATCACTCATTATCGTTCTCCAAATAGATCCTCCGATGCAGCTTGAGTCAGTGACTGACCTTGTTATGAAAGAAAAATTAAAAGACAACATTGTCCCTCCAGAAGGCTCGCAGTATGCTTCCGTTGGCTTTCTGGGCAGGGAGCTCCAATTTGCCTCCACACCACTGATGACAAGCAGACAGCTCTGCTTGTTTGTGTCTTGAAATTTCTACATGCCTCAAATCATGATATACATATTCCGAGCTGTACCCCTAGTGTACATAGCCCTTCAGTCAAGCCCAGGGATCCAAACACTTCAGTTCCAAGTGACCCGAAAGCTCTTCACGAGCAGTAGATAAAAGCCTTCACAAGCAGAAATCTTCAAACATACAGGAGATGGAGCACTTACATTTTGCAAAATCGTAAAAGTTGGAAGTATACCAAGCACAAAGAATTGTTTAAACTGGCAGAAACGTCAGCTTCACTGCAATAAAGGGTTCTATCAAGCATCCCATTTTGTTAGAAGCCTTGTAATGTAATCTCTTACTGATTCGTCTTTTCCTGAATGTCTTCCTCACTCACATTTATGGATAATGGGTGCAAGTTTGCCGTGTTAGGCACGAATATTTGCAAATTTCGTCGGGTTACGTTTGTTAGTATCCGTAGAGAGCTGCATGTCAGTTCGCTCTTGGAGCAGTGTTGCAGCTGTGAAGTAAATGCACCGACGGTGATGAGGTTTACCAAAAGCATTGAGCATGTTTGAAGTATAAAGTCGAGCTCAGCCATGAAGGGGCTCGCATGTTTCAGGTGGCGCAGTTCCAATTGTCACTTTTCCAATACAGTTAAATCAATCAAAGAAAACACAAAATTCGTACAAGAGTTTTCAAGTTGTGGATCATCAGTTGCTTTTATCCTCCGAGACCGTAATCAATACCTGACCTCTATGTATCTAAAAGCTGCAATTTCAAACCTACAGAAATCATCGCAGCGTGATGTGATCGTGTAACAAGGCTGTCTGCCGACGTCCTGAAAATTTGAAGATGGTCTTGGGACCATGCTCAACTATGCAGATGTTTCAGAATCTCAGTAAGCCACAATCGCGCTCGACGTGTTTACAATGCTTTCAAGTGGACGACAAGTTTCATGGACACTAGTGTCCATGAAACTTGTCGAGACCATGTCGAAGACATTTACAAGGAAATGGTAGCACAATAGTTAACCTAAAAGTTCAAATATCAAGAAGTGAGAACTCTTTGCATGTTCCAAATTCTGTACCTGGCAGCACGTTTGAAGTTGGTGCTGGAACTTGGGCGAGAGACACAGCTTGTGACGGTCCCCAGATTACAACGGCATCAGTACCTTCCCTACTTAGCCATAGCAACAAACAAATCTTTCTGAACACATACATCACAAGTTGTAGGCACTCTTTCACTTGGACCTCTAAAACTAGAATTCATGAGGGGATGAGGCAAAATCCCCAAGTCCAGAAGGCTCACAAGTCAAGTTCAAATCCAAAATTTGTCATGCTACGATGTATGCAAATCAATGAACTATCAGAGGTTCCTTTCCTCCATTTGTCAAGGTTAAATGTACACGAGGTTTAACTTCGAATTCTGGTCGAATGTTCCAACTCTTTCATTTCAAAATTGGTTCGCTAGACATATCATTTCTTGGAAACTTCGTAACGGCGTGATTTGGTTCCGAACTCTAAAGTAAACTGCTCACACGTCTCCTGAGAAATCAAATCAATTTTTTAAACAAGGGCTGTAAGCCGAGTACCATATATAAATGATTGACAAAATTGAAGGACGGAAGAAATCAAGAATCAAAATCAACTGATTGTTCTCAGACTTTCGTCACCACCATCTCAGAACTCCACTTCCAAAGCGAGGAACTTAACCACCACCGCCGGAGTAGGCCTTGCCCAAAAATAAGATCTGGAGCTGATCGTAACCTGACAGCACTCCAGCGCCAGCCACAGCACGCAGAATGTTAGCACCGGCACCCTTGAAGAGTGACTTGGTACCCTCCTTGGCGACAATCACCCTGAAGGCGTGCAGAGAGCTCGTGTACTTGGTGGCCTCTCCGGAGGTCATCATCATCCTACGACGGACGGTATCGATCGGGTACGATGCAAGACCAGCCCCGATGGTGATTCCCCATCCAAGCATGAAACTAGCCAAAAAGTTGCCCTGCAGAGCACCCACACACACACATTCTCTTCATCAGTCCACTGTAAAAAGACCGACTGGATCCAATCTCTGCCGCCTCTCCCTCCCCCCCCCCCCCCGCCAACAACACACACTGGACCTGAGGACAGATCTCTGGTGACATGAAGATTCAGGCTTTTCTCTGGCCTTGGAGATTGTTGGTCCTAAGGGAACGAGTCAGGCCGGTGGAAGAGAACGGATGCTGACCTCGAGGTTCCCGGTGAGGAGAACAGGCTTGAGAGAGTCGTAGATTCCGAAGTAGAGACCTCGGTAGACAACGATACCCACGCAGGAGATGTTGAATCCTCGGTAGAGTCCGGCGATACCATCGGAGGCCAAGGTCTTCCTGTACACGTCCAGGAGACCATTGAACTGGCGCTCACCTCCTCCCTTCTTGGCAGACTTGGAGTCATTAGCCAGACGAGTACGAGCGTAATCCAGAGAGTAGACAAACAAGAGAGAAGAAGCCCCAGCTGCTCCTCCTGAAGCCAAATTTCCTGCGAACCACGTCCAGTAGCCGTCCTTGTCCTTCTTGTATCCAAAAAGCTTCTTGAAGTAATCCTTGAAGGCAAAGTTCAGCGCCTGTATCCACCACAACCTACGGCTTAAGCTTCACAATAATCACTGAGAACGAGGAGAGATCCAACATTCTCATCAGCTGGATAAAACTCTATAACAAGCACTATATTGAAGTACCTGAGTGGGGAAGTAACGAAGAACGTTGGCGAGGTTGCCTCGCCATAGAGAGACGACTCCCTCGTCCTTGATGGTTCGGCTGAAGCACTCACCGATGCCCTTGTAGGGCTCAGACAGACGGCCGGACTTGAGCATCTCATCCTGGTTCTGGATGAGCAGCTTCACTCGCTCGATGGGAGCAGCGGCTGTTTTGGACACAGCGGCGGACACTCCTCCCATGAGGAAATCGATCATGAATCCTTGGAGTCCTTTCTCTGCTGGTGCAGGGACGAAGACGTTGGATGCCACGGACGGCACCATGCTGGGGCCATTGGTCAAGTCGATGGGGCAGAGAGGGTTGTAGATGGACGAAGGACGGTAGCTGGGAACTCCAAAGCTCAACTCCTGAGCCGGAGAGACTGCTGACCTCCTTGGCACGATCCTGGATCCAAGATAAGTCTGCCCAGAGAACTTCTGGGCGAACGTTGGAAAATGCTGTCCCTCCATTGTAGATCACTCCTGCAGCACCAAACCCATCGCCCACAATTGCTCAGAATCGGAGAGATCAATCACTCTAGCACTCAATTTCTGGTGTGAATCGCACTGGACTGTGACTAATTAAACTCCATGGAATTTGAATGAAGCAGATCACCAGGTAGACCGCGATGATTCAATCACAGAATTGAAAAGACTGCAAAAAACCTCATAGAACTGTTGAGATCCGGCAGAGATTCTACAGACCGAAATGTTCACATGAATGACCAATATTGAAACGGAATTTTTCTTCATTCCCAGCGTGCCCAGACTGTCGTATCCAAGGTACTCCTTGGTTTCCAAAGCATTGAAAGTCTACCAGACCCGAATTAAAAAACGAGAGGATCCAATCGTACAATGCAAAACTACTCCAACTTTTGTTCAACCAGGCATTTCCGACTGCAAATTTTCAAGATCTAGCTGATCTATGACGACAATTCAAACCTGCTGCACTGGATTCACCCTCTCCCCACTTCACAAAGCATATTCAATCCACCGATCCGCAACCGGCTATGGAAACAGCAACAAGTGCAGTCACTGCTCTAGCGTACCGTGTTCAAGGAGATCCAACTCAAAGGCTCGAGCAAAACCCCCCTGATTAAGCTCAAGAAGGGGCGACTAACTGAGGGCACACATCACTTAAACCTCTGAGCAATCTTCAAGATGCGGTAGATGGATCCGGATCGGTGATGAGAATCAGAAAGACCGAAGGGCCGAAGATTCAGCTTACCTAAAAACGCTCCAAGTTGTTACCGCTGAGTGCGGAGTTCAGCTTCAGAACAGACAGCCCATCCCTGAGCTGCTTCCCTCTCTGAGAAGATGACCAAAAGACCAAGTATATAAAGCAGAAAGGCCTAGAAGCTCCACCTTCAAAGAGGAGGAGCAGGAGCAGGGGAGGAAGAGGAGCGAAAGCAGGCCTTTTCCACTCATGTCCCATGCTCCTTTTTATCAGCCCCACAACTTCACCTCGCTTTCAAGGGCCACCATCTACAGGAATAGGTTGGGTTACTGTCTGCAAGTCATTGTGAGCAGCGGCCCAAGCGTTCAGACAAAGGCTCATAATGTTTGGTTGTGATTAACACGGACCTCAGCTAGAATAGCCAGGGAACAGGTGGGATCTAGTTGCTCCATGCTTTGGTACAGCCTTTCTTTCACTCCATGCTGCAACTCGGCATCAACCACTCCGTGGCCTAACCTTCTACCGTTCTGATCTGAATCTTCTGAATGTTCAAGCTATGGCTGTTAGTTCCTGAGGCCACTCGTGGTCCTGTATGTACATCGTCATCGGTCATGGTCGATGAACAAAGTCGATCTCCCTTGTTAGAGTTCGAGCCAGAGTTGAATGGGAAGAGAGAGTTCGTGCCCCGGCCCACGCACTTGGTGGAGCTGGTTGAGATCCGATTTCAGTCCTGCATTATGTTCCATGGAATCCACGGCTTTTGGCTGAGTAGATCTGGGTTCGCGTTGACATGAAATCAAAGCACGGGTCAACGTGTTTTGATTTGTTTAAGTTGCTGGAGGCTTATTCAGAGCATAGGTTCAAGCTATCAGCCTTTGTCTCTGGATGCACTGCGCATCCGGCAGGGCATGGAACTCTGCGCAGACTGTCGAATCGTGCACCCGCACTGTAACTGCGCACTCACGACCCAGAGCGTTTTTGTTCTTCTGATTGCCGTTGTTCGTTTTGTCGGTTCAAGGTGGAGTAGCTTGGCAATTTCAAAGTTTCGGTCAGGAAACTTCATTTCCCAGTGGACCCGATCCCGATCCCTTGGGCCTTTGCAGTCAGGGCAGAGCGGTTAAAGCGGCAATGAGGGATGTCACAATGATATTCTGTTACGTGATGGCCTGAACTATCGCCGCGCTGTTACCAGTTGGTCTTGATTTCTGAGGATATACGAATGAGTGTTTGGATTCAGATTTCTGGCCGTGAAGGAACGAGGTCAGAGGCCCGTCCAATGGAAGACTCGTGGTTTTCTAATCTTCGAGACCAATTTCGCCGAAGTCCAGATCTGAACTCGTTTCCATTAGCCTGATTCTCTTCATAATCAAAGTGCTCATGATTTACATAAGGGCGGCTGGCAAATGATCAGCTGGATTCTTGAAGCACTTATCATCGAGGTAACTGCCTTCGTTGATTTCGTCTTCATTTCCTCGATCCTCGATAATTTTACCGGATACTTGTCCCGAGAGAAGTTTCATGCAGGAGGACCAAGACGGGAATACGAAGAAGTCGGGCCTTCCCGTATAGAGTCTTGTTTTGTGACTAGACTATTTCTCCATGTAAACAACATTCTGTCCTAGGACAAGGCCCAGGGTAGATTTTTTTTCGCTGCAGTGTCTCAGTCACATTCGAGGTCGGACACAGTTGGTTTTCTGTAGGTCTAAAACCAACTGTAATTTGCTTCCCATAACATGATTTTACCAAGAAAAAAACCGACCTAGACCAGAACAAAATTGTCCAAGAGTGTATTTCCGGCGAGAGTTGAACCCGAAATGCTCTCCACATCGAGGCCAAAAAACATAGCCCAATAACACTGCAAATACCTAGACCACCACATGAAGTGTAAAGGGGTGCCCAAACTTCTAGTGTGCCGTTAAGATTTCAAAACCCTGTATTCTTCAGTGTTTTTCCATATATGTCCAGTTACTGATCAAAATAGGTCTAATTCATTAAGGGCTGTTTTCCAGATCCGAGTCCTCCAACATGATTCGAAGTTTAAATTTTTTTGTGGTTTATTCAGAATCTACTTACATAGTCTCTACATGCATGAAAAATAATTCTAACATTTCATAAATAGTTATCATGTCTAAAGAAATCACACGTCAAAGTCCATAAGTATGAAATTTCACATGTAAATAGCAAAATAGATAATTTCACTCCTAACTCGCGTCAGCTTTTTCTCATCCGATCTCGAGATCAATTGCAAAAAACAGCCATATTATTAAAAGCCTGAGGCATTTTTGAACGGTTTGATCAAAGAATAAAACATATTTTTAGCGGACTCGGACCGCTGACATCCGCCACAATCATTTAATTCATATCAAAGAGTGAGAGTGGACGTGCCCGCTAATTTAAATAGCCACCAAGAAACCAATCACACATGATCTACAGACTTGGTATAAAATTTTTGGATATCAACTGCAAATTTTCACAACAGATGGTCTTAAGAGGCTCCAGCATAGCATGCAGTTTAATTTATATACATCTTGGCCTCTGCCCACTATGAACTTGTGAGAAGAACCGAACGAAAGATTCCAAGGAATGAAACAAAACATAGCAATAAATTGTTACATTCATTTTGAGTTCAGCTCAAGTTTTGAATGTAAATAACGAATTATTGTCAATGATTAATATTTAATTAACTAGTATTACTCATATACTTTTTATAGTCTGAAAAAGTCATACATTATGCATGTAACTTAGAATCTTGAAAAGTTAAACGTACATCGACGTCTGTCTTCCATTTCGTCACTTTTGTCTGCTCATGGAACTTTTAACATGCCCTTGAACAATGACAATCATGCTCTCACACAAAATGCCGGAGAAGGACGTCAGTCAACAGAAAATGCATCGACTGGAAGAAAGATGGAACAGAAATGATCCTCTTTGATCCAAGAGTTTTGAATTGCATTCGTGGAAGGGTGGTGCAAAATGCATTCGATCAAAGGGCATTCAATAGTCAGCACAAGCCTGGTCTGAAAATCCGTAAAAAACCATGGACTTAGCACAGGATGTGGCCAAGGCTCTGGTGCCATTGAACGCAGAGCTTTGGAACTGTCTGACGATTACGGACGAACAGTGAACATTATCCAGAGCCCTAAACCCTGATTCCGTCTACTCTTCCTCGTCCTCAGCTTTGATTTGAGGCCTAAGGCGAGTTGGATCCGAGGTTACTGGGGCATTGAAGTGATCGGCAGATGAAGAAGCAAAGTCGACTTTGCATGTAAGACGGTCTGTCAGACGGAATTAGAGAGGAGCTAAATGATGGCAACGTTGGCGCTGCAGAGATTACGACCCGCCTGTAATCCTCTCTGCCAAGTGAGTTACGCATTTTCCGAGTTTGCTTTTGCTCGTTCTGGGCGAAGTTTCTTCATTGAGTTTGGAATACGTGTGACTGGATGATGTGAAGCAGGGCAGAATTCGATTGGCGCACGTAGTACGATGAAATGAACTAATCTGTTGAAGTGAATCGTGGCTCATGGGTGCTCTTCTAGCAAATTTGACCCTTGATAAGAATCATATGCTATGCCATGATGTCTGCAGGTTTCGAGTCAGAAATCAGCGCAGATCCGCCCGCAGTCTGTAAGAATGGCCATCTCTGAATCCGCAGCAACAGAGGGCAAACATATGGCTGTGAAAGTACCTCGAGTTTTGAGTGTTGCGGGGTCTGATTCTGGCGGAGGTGCTGGGATTCAAGCCGACATCAAAACGTGTGCTGCTCTGGGGGTGTTTTGCACGACTGCCATCACTGCTCTTACTGCCCAGAATACCACCGGCGTGCAGGTGTCATGTCTATACAAATTATTTGAGTATGAGCTGAATTTGAGCGGTGTCTAAAGAATGTAGATGTTGAGTAAATTGCTTGGTAATTTTGGAGTGACCATCGAACTACAAGAGGCCTGAAAGTGTGTACATACAGCTGAAGTGTTCACTATTTTATTTTATTTCTCATTTTTGCTTGAGCTGAACTGTGAAAGGTAATTACACGACGTGGAAGGTCACTGAATAGCTTACTTTGATTTGCATCGTTGTATTTCTCATATGGTACATAGTTCTCATTCATAGGAGATCTTACTCCATGTGAACTTTCAAATCTCCCGTTGTGATGCAGGGAATTTACCCTGTGCCAGCAGAATTTTTGGAAAAGCAGCTGAAATCCGTTCTTTCAGACATAGGCGCTGATGTGGTAAGGAGAATACTACTGGCCCCGCCAGCTTCAGTTAAAGCTTGCCTCTGATAGTCGATATATTGATGCAATTGAGTGGTTCACAATGTGCACTAAGGGTTGAACGGAAGTACTGAAAGTTCATACCAAGTTCACAGTGAATCATGGTTAGTATTCTCTCTGGAGTATATTGTCCTGTGGGTAAATTTTCGCTACGCTATGAGGGGTTGTCAAAGTCGTGCATTTGTACCAACCTATGTGGTCGACATTTGCAGGTGAAAACTGGCATGTTGCCATCAGCCGACTGTATAGAGACTCTTTGCTCAGTGCTGGATTTGTTTCCAGTCCGAGGTATTGATTCCTAGGCCTGCGTTTAAGCACTACTTTGCAATTGACTCTATGTTCCACTTCAAGGCTTTCTCTTTTCAGATTATTATATTTGAGTAGCGTATAGTCGATTGCACAAAGGTCATGGATCTTGATTGTTTTTTGTTTGTTTTCGATTTCAGAATTTTTTGTATATATCTTGTATGAACATTTTGGAATTGGCTGAAGAGTTTATTTCATTTTATTGGTTTATGAGAAGGCAGTGTTTTTCCTTGTTTTTTCTTGTGGTGTCTGGATCTTCATGTCGGTAGCACGGGTTGTTTTGGTAGGGCAGCAGTTGTTGTCGATCCGGTTATGGTGGCAACAAGCGGTGATGAACTGGCAGGCGCTGGAATTTTAGATGCTCTTGGGTCTGACTCTCTAACTCTTCTATCTTCATTCAATAACTTACATACGCTGAATAATTGAGATTTGACTTTTATAACAGGATTTATCCCATTTAACGACCTAGAAGGTTTAGTTACAGGAATATGGGACTTTTTGTAAGTAAGCTTGAACCTGTGAGTAGAAACCAGAGCAAAAGCTGCGTTTGATTCCCACTCGTAGTCGTTACTTTTAATTACATCACTTGAATTCATCTGACTCAGATGCACCAATGGAAATAATTATTTTTTTTAAAAAAAGCTACTATGTTAACATATTTTGCCACTGAAGTCTCACATCCGTCGTTTGTCTTACTTGTCCTCAGGAAGAAGCTTCTTCCCAGAGCAGACGTTGTTACACCAAACCTGCCGGAAGCATCAATTCTGCTTGGTGGAGCTTCAGTTGGCACGTTGGAAGAAATGCGGAAAGCTGCTGCGGAAATCCATAAGATGGGCCCACGGTATTGAACTGCTGTCGCGTTAGTGATCGTCATCTTTGTGATGTTTGGCAGGCAGATTTCCTTCGTTTGAGAATTTAAATGTTATAGTCTTATTTGACTTGATCAGAGGCCGTACAATACAATGTTGACTAAATTGCTTGAGTTGTGCACTCTGCAGCGCGGAAGAGTAAAGTATATGTTCCGTGTGCTTGACTGTTGTGCTCCAGGTACGTATTGATCAAAGGTGGACATCTATCAGGCTCTGACGATATAGTTGATATTCTTTATGATGGTAATTTTTTTTTCTGCAATTCTTTGTTGTTGAACAGACTGAACATGAATAATTATCTTCAGCTGTGCATGCCTACGCATTCCGATTGTTAGAAGCTCTGATTCTGAAAGCATCCGGAAACTATCGTCTGTGCAACCAGAATAAGTGGAGATCATTAAACTGCTCTATCTGCGTGATCTCTGAATTCGAGCTTAGGTGGTGGGGAATTTTAGTTGTTTTTAAGGTATAATTTTTAAGTGAAGGCTTAAAATATCCCAACGTCTTTTAAGCCTTCACTTCAGAATTATGCTTGAGCTCTTTTCTGCTGATTAAAGATTTCTGCTAACCTCTATCATAAGATACTCTGTAGAGCAGTGTTGAGCACCAACTTGTGACTAGTTTAAGCCACAGTTTTTAAGACGTAGAAATCCCTTTGTTTGGAAAGGAGAGGACAAGTTTTGGTTTTACAAATAATGTAGAATGCTTTTCTCACAGGTCTCGATGTCAAAGACCATTTGAAACCTTGCCGACGCTTGTATTGAGGCCCTCCTGACCTGTTGGAACTTTGATTCTCTGAAGGTCGTTTATTTCAAATACCACTGTCATCTAGTTCAACCAAATTATCGTTTTATTCAGGGTCAGAGTGCCATGAGTATCATGGTTTACGAGTGGAATCCCGCAACACGCACGGCACTGGATGTAGTCTTGCCTCAGCAATTGCAGCCGAGCTTGCCAAAGGATCACACGTAAGGCAAGCTGTCCAGGTACTGAAGTAAAATCAACCTCTCTTTTGTAAATATGCTTGTTTGCAGTGGTCACACTTTTTTGAACGTTTTGTTGACTCTCTGTCTTACTTCAGGAGAAGTTAAGGACATGCGTCGTGTTTGTATGTCCTGTCAAAGGCCCACGGACTTCGTTAGACACATCCATTGCCTTATCATAGGGCTGAAAGGTCGAGCAGTTTAGCCTTCATAGCGGTGGGATTCCAAATCACTTCTTTAGTTTCAAAGATCTTGCAATTCTCAACTGTAGAATATTCAAGATGATAATGAATAGACTCAATACTCCTTAATGATGGAAAGCAACAACTTAGTGGGAAGAAGCTGGAGTCCAGTTGAGTATCACAATCTAAGCTAAAGTTGGATCCTGTTTGCTGTTCTATTTAAACTGCAGGCCGCGAAGACATATGTGGCGAAGACTCTGCAGAGAAGTGCCAAACTGACTATAGGTAGTGGTGCGCAAGGTCCTCTTAACCACGTGCATCAGCTGAACCACTGGGAGATTCTCGGGGAGCCGCACTTCAGACCAGACCACCTTCTACTTTATGCTGTCACTGATTCGTCCATGAATAAACAGTGGGGGCGCTCCACGTCAGAGGCTGTGCAAGCAGTGATAGAGGGAGGGGCAACCATCGTGCAAATACGGTAATAGCTGAGCTACAATGTTAATTCGTTGCGGTGCATCTCTTGTCAGTCTTTGGCATAATTATTCGTGTTCCTTGTTTCATACAGAGAGAAAGAAGCTGATTCTGGAGAATTTCTTGAGGTAAGTGGTCAAGTCAGTGTTCGACAGAGTTTTTGTCCTTGAGGATAGAACAATGAGCTAATAATGTATTGGACTAATATTTCTTACTATTCTCTAATAGCTTAGGTGCACTCAAAATACAGCACTAATTGCATGATCTATTTCAAGTCCTCTTTATGACACTTTCAGACATGGGATAGTAGTCTTAGTACACTTAGTTGTTGATGAAGTATCACACATAGTAACCGTGTTGTCACAGCTTCTATGCATGGTTAACTGGTGAGGAACTTGTAATGCTATAGAATGTTCGTGTTATTATCGCCCAGACATAAGCATTCGTCTTGGTTCCTTCTTTTTTTTTTGCAAGCTCATACGTTCACACCGGGTTTCTTAGTTGTCAGAGATCATGCATTTTGACCTGCCATCAATTGTTTTTCAGGAAGCAGAGGCGTCGCTGAAAATTGCGCGCAAGTACGGCGTACCTTTGGTGATCAACGACCGGATAGACATAGCTTTGGCCTGTGATGCAGATGGGGTTCATTTGGGTCAGTCTGATCTACCCATCAGTCGCGCAAGAGCCATCCTGGGCCCTAAGAAGATCATTGGAGTTTCATGTAAGACACCAGAGCAAGCAATGCGAGCCTGGGAAGAAGGTGCAGATTATATAGGATCGGGGGGTGTTTATCCTACAAATACAAAACAAAATAACAAAACTATTGGAGTCGAAGGGCTCAGAAAGGTATGCGAGGCTAGTCCCCTTCCTGTGGTTGCCATTGGTGGCATCAAAGACCACAATGTGAAGGAGGTGATGGCTTCACCCCGCCCTCAACAATTACAAGGTGTCGCAGTCGTGTCAGGTTTATTCAACCAACCGGACGTTGTAGTAGCCACTCAGAAGTTTCGAGCTATTCTGGCGGAGGCTCTAGATGAGTCATACTCGCGAGTTCTTTAGCTTGTATTCTTTGATTCGTATACCAATTTCGCTTTGTTCTGCTAGTGGTTGTAGTTGCTTTTTTACTAAGACCACTTGCCTTTTCTTCGTTGCTATAGCACCTTTAGCAGAATGTTTTTTTGTAGGCAGATGCGAAAGTTCCGTTCTATCAGTAGTGAGGAGCTTATAAGCAGAGAGTGACAAGCACTGCAACACCGGAATGCCGGATACTGGAGTTGTCTTGTTGATGGTACAACTAATGATGACGGCAGATGACTGGTGTGGGAATTGTTCAGTAGGGCTCAGACCATGTATAATTGTGTACCAAATGTACATCGAATTTGAAAGTTGATGACGATTGTTGGAAAGGAAGGCATCCTTGCAAAAGCATACTTCTGGTCTCTTTCTGACATCTGATGGTCCGTCGTATCTCTGTGGTCCATTCTCGTATCGTACAAGAGGCACCACATCTTGATTAGCCCGACCAATCACCCAAGCAAGAAGCTCTCTTACACTCTCACCACAAGTGGATCGCAACTGGGAACACACTTCTCATGTTCACCTCTCTCTCTCTCGTTTGTAACTGACTTGTTCGTGTCATTTGCTTACGGACAGAGGAGAGTCAATTAATACAATGTATTACATGATATATATAGTTTCTCACCATCTCAACTTGCTGAAGCTTCTCCACATTTTTCTCTCATTCTGTGAATCGCATTCTCGTTTTTCTCCGGTTGATTTCTCAACAAATGGCAGAATACATTGCCAGGAGCCAGTACAGTAAATCAATCTACCAGTAGCACTCATTATAAAGTGCAAAGCAGTAAATCATGGGATGTAGTATTGCTTGTGTAGAGTTCTCTCTTTGGTTGTACGGGTGCGGCCGTCAGAAAAAAATGAGGTGTCCACGCGCAGAAACACCGGAGTGAAAAGCGTGGACCAACTTGTTGAGAACTCCATATTCATGTCTGTCGACAGAGACCACTTGGAGTAGATGTAAGTGGTCGTTTAGATGCTACAACGTGGAGGAGAATTTTCAGACCGCGTCAAGACTCGTGATTCTATTCGCTACCTATCCGAACCACTGCAATACTCTGGTTGTTCCTACCTTGTTCAGCTCTGAGCTTTCTTGAAAGCCTGAACTTATTCCATCTGCTCGTTCAGACCGAACCGTAGACTTGCGGGAGAAACAGGAAAACATATTGGAGTCAATCGGCTCTACCTAAGTGTACGAGTTGCCGTAGCATCTGTTAAAAAACATTCAGTCAAGTACCTCCACGAAAAAACAAAAGTCAAAGCTCAAGAGTTAGCTCTCTTCATCCTTTGCTGCAACTGAGATTTTGATGAAGAAATTCTTGGATGACACTGGTACCAAAGAGTCCATCATCTCCGAAGAGTTAAATCATCCGAATGAAGACAACTGACGATACCCGTCGAGGGCTACGCTCATTAACAAATCACATCTATCAGCCTACGTGACAAAACGTGTCTTTATCAGTGTTACAAGTCTTAAGTGGTCTGGAAAGGACGGTTTCCAGGCAGCTGTGCTTTCATTTTACCAATATTGTGGGTGTGGTATCCATGGATGAATATTCTAATGGATACACTTGACTATATGTGTTTTATATGATGGGAAGTACCTAACCTATACGTACTCACCTAACGAGCAAGGCTGACAGATATGAAACTGGAAGTGTTAGAAGGTGTTGAATCACCCGCGTTCTCTGCCCGAAAACAGTGGAAGTCTGTGATCGAGTTTGTGACTGGTTTCCCCACCTCTGCTCGCTCAGCTGCCTCCTCTGTTTACGTGGAAGTTGCAAAGATGAAGGACTACAGATTTCGAGTGCATATTTCCTAATCTCCTGTCTTGTGTATGAACTAGAAAGGTGATTTTACAGATGGGTTTGTTGATGTGCTCGTGCATTTCAGAACACAGGTCCCGGCCTATCTGGATAAGAGCAACCCCCACTAGCAGCAACTAACTCTTCCGTGCAGGCACTTGTCATCCCCAACTTGCAACTGAACCGAATCTGATCCGAACCTGCTCAGAAAAGTGCGCAATTATAAGATCAGTCCTCATTCTAGGCATGGACTCCGCTTCTCTATCTTAACCAACAACAATCAGTTGCGTGAAAATTCTTCACACAGATGAATCTGCAGAACTTCTGAGCCAGCTTTTCCAACTTCCAGTTAAACTTATACTTTGTAGCTTTGACCACGAGTTGTCAGCACAACTTTAAACCGACCTGCTCTTTAGCTGTAATCCAGCTTTTGCCAGTACTGAATGATTGTGTTTTGACTCCACAAAGCCAAGATCCTAGAAAAAGAAGGCCAGTGGTTGTGTCTGCAAAATGTTGCCAGTCCAGTCTAAGTGTCGATTGTCACCAAGGATGTCCAAGTACATTGCCCTTGAAACTCAAAAGACACTTCCTCTTATCCATCCGTTTCGCTGCGGAAACACATTGAATGTATGACAGGAGTTATATTATTGAAGTCAGATCGAGGGAATCTGTTCTAATTTGAAGGGCTGTCAAACACAAGCAGGACTACATACATAGTAACAAGGACATTCTCAGAGTGCACTCTTGAACTAGCGGTCCATTTTTACCGATTTTCTGTTGGTTCGGTACCAGTGTGTCCCACGTTTTGAATGGTAAACGCGTACATTTGCCTCCATGCTCTAGCCCTCGTCTGTCGTAGGAAAGAGCCAAAATGTGCATGGAACTTTAAAGCTATTTGCAACAGGTTCCGAATTTTATTCACTTCACCCGAAGACCAGTTCAACATCTGTAATGCATTCCAGGGAATGCCATCAATGAAATTGCACGCTTATAAGCAGTTCGGACTCATGTATGTATCGCTAGCTTTATATACCGAGTTTTAGTTCTCGTCAGAATGTATCTTTCTGATCGCACTTCTAATCCAATGTCCTGTCGGGATTAGAATTGTGAGGCAATAGAGAAACAGAAGACATCACTGCTGTTGGAGGACATTCCCACTAAACTCTACTCTCTGCCAGCAAAGTCTGAAACGTGTGATTGACTTTACTGATCAGAATGGAGAAGCTGGCACAAGCTTCAAGGAAAGCTGTACATTACTGTAGTAGTGTGTGAAAAGTGGCAGGGAAAAGTACACACATACATATAGTTAATCTACTTTATTAACGTGCTCAGCTGTATGTATGCAAAGATTGGGATGCACTTCATCACCACGATGTGGTTAGCTGAGCAATAACGAGACATGGGGCTCTTGCCCCATGGGGCAAGAGCACTGGCAAGAGTTTGGTTCCATCCATGTACGATTTGACGGGGTAAAATAACAAAAAGGATCTTCCCATCCTTTTTGTTATTTTACTATGTCCTTACTCATGCTCTTGGGCCTGCAACCTTACCCTTCTGGTCTCGTGCTCTTGAAAATATCAACATTGTAATGTGGATAATTAAATAAAAAAATTCGTTTCTAAAAAAATAAAAATAAATGTTATGTGAAGCTTGGCTGTCCGATCGGAGAACTCGTCTTCTCTTCTCAACCTCTGGTTTGAAATTGAACATACCTTGGGTGGACATTGCAACGATATCTAAGATTCCAAGTCTCCTGACACACCTAGTCTATCGACTCCATCCTCTGCCAGAGGTCTCCCTTAGTTGACCGCATACTGTAATGACGTCGTCTTCACCTATTGTACTCATTGCATGCCTAGTCCACACTGTTGTCAGTCCCATTCCAGATTTGAAGTACAAATCTCAATCAGATCTCAGCCATCATACCGTCTGTAGTCGAGATTCGAGAACAGGTTCCCTGTGACAAGAACTCGATACAGAGCCTCCCCAATGGAACACTTGGTAATTAGCTTGCTCAAGCTGAATGTAAATGGTCAAAAGGTATTTTTGGGGGTTTTCTTTTCTGAAGGGCCGATTTTGCTGAGATCAGGTTATAATATGTGCATTCCCCACCTGCTGATACGATTTGTGCAGGATATGCTGTAAGAGATCCTGTAAGACAACAAAGTGACATGAACCGACGAACTCTTCAGAGGCCCAGAGTTCCATCAGTAGACCAGATCGCCTTATCTTATCTGGACAAACTTCAGCTCATGAGAGATTTCTTCATTTGCTGATATCAGTGCTGCACGGCTGACATCTGCGGTACTTCCTGGAGAATGTGTACTTTCAATCTGTACGCAAGAAACAATCAGGCTCCAATCCCGAATAGAATAACCATGGTGGATTGGATCCGCAATGCTCTTGGCGTTCTGTCACCAAGTAGTGTATGGCATAACCTTTTTGTACCCTATTGGGAAACTCTCACAGAAGTAAGTTTTCTATTCAAGGATTAGACCGCCAGTCACACCAGCAAAATGGCTGGTCTTTCGAGTCTTTATGAACTATACGAACGTCAATTACTTCCTAAGAGTATAAAGAAAAACCTGATATCGTAGACAATCATGGAACTACATTCTGCTCAGTGAATTGAAGTGTACAATACATAGCCTCACATCTCTTTCCAATTTCAGTTTTGACCTCTTGTGAACTGCTGGTGTAATGAACAGGATAGATTTCTCTTCAGCCAGACGCGTTGGTGCTGGAAAGTTTTTGGTTCACCTCTTCACTTGACAATCCTGCCAATGGCAAATAAAGCCACTGTCTCTGCAGAGCTAGATCATCTATATGGAAGACTTAAAGTCACCAGAGTGGCTCTGCAAAACCCTCTAGCGAAAGAATGACAACTGGTGAAGAGAATCAACTCAATTGGATGGCTGTATCTACATTCAACAGGGTCGAAGTGAGACTGAACAGCTTTTAAATTCAGCTTGACTAGAGTGGATATCTCATACTCTTCAATCTAGCTTCCTACATCGCCAGTTTTTTTTAAATTCCAGCTTGTGAGTTCATTGGGAGTTCAATGCTCTTTCCCTGATCTCCATTCTCGATGACCAGTCCAACTGACATAATCGGGGAGAAGTATGTGAGGAACATTGCACATATCACAAAAAATAAAAAATAAAAGTACTGCACATGTGGCATGTGCAGTTTTTTTATTTTTTGGAAACAGAAAATTACTTCACATTTGAAATCCTTTAGTTCCTCCCGACTGACCACAACTGACACCAAACAATTGATTGCTCTATGCACATGTATCTTACTTGTGATGATTCCAAGGAAATGTATGCTTCTTAAAAGTTATGTAGCATCGTTCTAGTTTTTCACCCATATGTACGTTCTATCAAACGTAGCGTTTAAAGCCATATTGTATTGTAGAGAGACTGGGTTGCCATTTGATATTCTCCGAAAATCTACTGCTATCTGGCACATAGCCGTACGTCATTTTACTGTCCGCTGTCAAAGAAAGAAGTCCAAGTCCAATATACCGCCCGGTACAAGTTCATTTACTTTATCAAGAGCAAATTAATGTAAAGAAACTTGGAGCACTGAGTAATATAGCAAAGAGGATGGAGAGACCCCGTCAAGTCGTATAGGGATGAAACCAAATGGGTAGGATATGGCTAGCCCCAAATAGCATCACAATGTAAACTATGTCTTACTGCAAAGTGTAAGATAATGTAAAGTAAAGCAAAGTGGAAGAGCACAGCTGACCCTGTTACAGTACTGTGAAAAGTGTGGCATGAAACCCAATGTCATTTGCATCGACAGAGGTTCGGAGTTATAGTTTTCGTACAACCATAATAACACACCTGCTACTTATTCAATGCTGGATGCGGTATCATTTATGGCTTTTGATCCTCCCTTCACTCCACTCCACTTCCCCTGCTTTTGCCCCTCGATACTGCCCTTCTCTTTTACTCCACAGTATATAAAACTCGTCTAGCATCCAATTGTACTGTCCAACTTACTCCTTGCAATAATCTTCTGCATCTGCTCTCCCCTGAGTTTGCAAGTTTCCTGACCTACCCTACCTTTTCGAAATCCTACGATGCTCTCGCCAGCAAATATGAACTCCACGGATGCTTCTTGCTGGATTGAGGAGTGGAGGTTGGGGACGACGGGGGAGGGAGGAGAGTGAGTGAGATTTGATCTTATTATATTGTTATGTTTTGTTAGACATGGAAATTGAACATATAAATTTTTTCTTTTTCAATTTGGATTTCATGGGTATTTAAATTTAGTTAATTTTGATAGTTTTTTTTCAAATTGGACATATGGGTTGGGTTTTTTTTTTTCAATTTTTTTCTTTTCTTGCATTGATTTTATTTGGATTTTGTTAGAAAATTATGGATATAACAATAAAAAGTTATGAGTATTTTTATATTTTATGGTTTTCATATTTAGCATTTGTTCATGTGATGTGGTATGTTTGAGGGTTGTGGTTCTGTATGTGGGAGTAGATACATGATGGCGTGATACACCATATCTTATGTGTTATCGTATCTTTACCTCATAAGTGGTAAAAATCCACGTGTGAAAGATACACAAAAATTATAATTGGACCATTTTGGATAGAAGTGAGTAGAATGATCACATTAACATCGATATTTGTCACTTTGGGGAACACGCATATTACATCGATTACTTTGTCGATCTTTTCGGGTATACCAATCGGGTCGTGAGAGTGATTAGTGATCCATGCAGGTTTTATTCTAGGGCTTTTTGAGATTAGGTTTCCATGTCCACGTTTATTCCATATGCTCCCTCATGCACTCCATTACAAGACTAGATGTACTTTTTGTTTACCGCTCGATCGGTTGACACGTGATCACATGGACGAATTGACATGGTTTTTGTTTCTCTTACTTTTGCGATGGTGTTACGTTATATTAGGGGGGTTGTTGGACATAGGGAGATGGCAACTAGATTTTGGAGATTCCGAGCATGGGATTGGGCTACATTACAAGAGAAATATATTCTGACCACACATGTTCGGAGTTGCGTTGAGCCACATGATATTTCTGATTCAACTCGATTTTGACGGTGTAGGATCTTGACGTAAGTTGGGGAGTATAGTGAAGCCGCACTGACCCTTCATACTTTGTTTATAGTCCTACTAAGGAGACTATTTCCTCTTTTCACCTTTTTCATCCATCCATGGACGAGAAGATATCATTTGAGATCTTGTAGTATCAACCAGAGGATCCATTAGGTCTTAATAGATCAATATTTTCTCACTCTCTATGCACAACCCAATGCTTATCCTCAAGGGGCTTGTCAAGATGGTATATGAGCATCTTCAAGATTGCTTTCAAACGGATGATCCCTCTAGTGGTTTCAAAGAGTTGTTTCATATGGCTACATCAGTTGAGAGAGGGAAAACTCCACTATCCGTTACTCATGTGCTAATTGTTAGTCAGCTGTTCACGATGGAGAAGTACATTTGGGGCATTAGATCGATTGTTATAGGGAAGGTCGTATTGCTTTAAATCAGTCGTACCATAGTCCTGCAGTATCGTTCACACTTCCAGCAACATCTTCGTCCACATCAGTTTGAAGTCACCAAACCATGAGACTATGAGGCGGTATCATTGAACATTAGAGCACTTTTTGATATCCATCCATATTGCATTGTCTTGCAAGTGGACGTTGAAAATGCTTTTAATAGTGTTTCACGTGTATCCATTTTTAGAAAGCTTAGAGAGGATGGTGGACCTTTATCGAGCCTTATTCTTTTCGTACGGTCTTTCTACGATTCACATTCTTCTCTCTTTTATAAGCATGGCTTTTCCCATGAGAGAATCACCATTCTACAGTCTGCCGCTAGTACCCGACAAGGAGATCCTTTGGGAGGATTCCTATGTACCATGGCTCATTATAAAGCTCTTTTGTATACTGTTTTGACCTTGCCATGTTGTGTATTCCTCTCATTAGCGGATGATACACACATTGTTGGTAATGTAGACCACATTAGGCATGCCTTTGATTATTGATTACTGATTATCTAGCTTCATCTTGTAGGCTTGAGAGTCAAGGTGTCAAAGTGTAGGGCTTGGTCTCCTTTGGACATTCCTCATGGAGGATCAGGTTACTGTGGCGTGGTGGTTACCAATCATACTCATGATATAATTTCGGAGGGGGTGATCACCCATCTTATAGGATGGCTGGCAAGTGGAAGAGCATCAGCCAAGGTCTCCAAGTATAGGGGTTTGCCGAGAGATCACCTCTTTGTTCCTCTAGCTTTGGAGTTATATGGAGCTATGAACATTGATTTTGACATATTCGTGAGAAGATGCATGAGAGCCTACCATACTATGCGGCAAGGGTATCACTCTCTTTAGCTTATTGTATACCCTATTTTAGGCTACGTGTTTCCATTGCTCTATAGATAGCACTAGCTGGTATAATCCATAGCAGAGTAATCACGTTAGGTAATGGTTCTTTGGATGCTTATGTTGATTGTACATCGTTTGACCTAGATAGTTCAAAAATCTTAGGTGCAGTATGACACATTTCCCAGTGTGATGCTATTGGGGCCTAGCCCCATGTTACCCGTTTGGTTTCATCATTGTCTGACTTGATGGGGTCTTCCCATCAGTTTTCGTTATTTTACTGTGTGAAGGTAACAAGTGTGCATGCCTTTCCTTCATCTAACAAATAAGCATGAACAAATACAAAGTAAAATAACAAAAAGGATGGAAATACCCCGTCAAGTCCTACATGGATGAAACCAAATAGGTAATATGGGGCTAGATCCCAATAGCATCACAATGAGAAATATGTCCTACTGCACCTAAGATATCCTAACTATCTAGGTCAAACTGTCCATATACAACAAAGCATCCAAAGAATCATCATCTAACGTGATTGCTCTCCTATGGATTGCACAAGCAAGTGCTTTTTTAGAGCGATAGAAACATATTGCATATACAATAAGCTAAAGAGAGTTGTACCCTACCTCCTAGTATGGTAGGCTCTTCGTGTCGAAGTCAGTGTTCATAGCTTCATACAACTCCAGAGCTAGAGGAATTAAGAGGTGACCTCTCTTCATACCCATATACTTGGAGACCTTGGCTACTACAGCTCCACTCGTCGCCCATCCTGGAGGATGCATAATCATCCCCTCCGAAACTATATCATATGTAGGATATGTAACCACAATGTCTGCAACAGTAACATGATCCTTCCGCACCAAGTATAGATATGCTTAACCCGAATCGACTGCAAGGCATACCAACGCTCCCTCAATGTGAAGTATCCACCCTCTCGTACCATAGCAAACACTACATCCTAATGGCATCATGGGTAGCTATTTTGTGCCCTCCGAATAGACAATAAGTCATATGGACAACTTCTGCATCTAAGGAAAAACCACACTCACATGTGAGTAATGAAGATGCAAATGGATGCACCAAGCCAAGACGGAACCTCATTGATGTAGAAAAAATAGTTGATGCGAGTTGAAAAGCCCTAATACATGGTCGAGCCAAGATCCATGAGCATGCACTCTTGCCTGAGTAAGAGCGTAGTACGAGGAATGGCTAGATTTACTAAGAGTGAATGTAGAGACTGCTCAAATTATTGGTCATCAAGGTAGACTGTAAACCTCTAGTCCAATTAGTGGACAAAGAGGAAAAAGACGGGAGTTCATGTCATATCTTCATAGATAAAGCATCTCTCATATGTCATAATAGTACTTGTAAAAAAAATGATCCCGCATCCACGTCCCTCGCATACATCTCAAAGAGAGGCCTATAATCATAAATCTGAAAACTAACTAACTAGCCAAAAATGCTATATATGTTATCTTATCCAACGATAATAAGTTTATCCCTCCACACAAAGTCAAAAAAGATGTTTGTCTCTGTGCCAAATCATCAAAGACGCTCATGATCCTTCTATCAAAGGCAATCAATCGTGATATGAATGCACATGAAAGAGGAACAATGTAAAAAAGGTAGATGGATTGATGAGTAATACTAGAGTAGAGTACATCAAACGCCACATGCGGATCCCCTAATAGAGTAAGGTCATCTACATGCACATACTCGACAAGTGCAGCGTCCATGTAGCGTGAGACAAAATTCTTGGACACTATTTGCACTCCTACAATATGTAAGCCAAGATGAGGAAGAATGTCATACACTTTGACACCTTGACTCTCAAGCCTATAAGATAAAGCTCGGTAGTCAAATAATCAAAGGCATGAATAATGTGATCTATATGATCCACAATGTGTGTATCATCCGCTTAGGAGAGAAACACACAAACTAGCACGACCAAAGCAGTAGATAGAAGAGCTCTATAATGAGCCATGGCAAATAAGATTCTCCCCAAAGATCTTCTTGTCAAGCATCAGCAAAAGATTATAGAATGGTGACTCCCATATGTGAAAAGTCATGCTGATAGAAAAGAGAAGAATGTGAATCGTAAAAATACTATACAAAAGGAATGAGGCTTGATAAAAGTCCAACAACCTCTCTAAGCTGTCTAAAGTTGGATGCATGTAAAACACTATTAAAAACGTTCTCAATGTTCACTTGTAAGACAACCCAATTTGGATGGATATTTAAAAGTGCTCTAATGTCAAACGATATTGCCTCACAACCTTCTTATGCGACGACTCCAAACTTGTGTGGACAAAGATGTTGTTTGAAGTGTGAATGATGATGCATAAGCATGATACAACTAACAAGATGCAATAAGATCTATCCGATAGGAATCGGTCTAATGCTCCCAATGTCCTTCTACATTGTGAGAAGTCAACTAGCACCTAGCACTTGATTAATTGACATCAAAATCTCCCCTCTCTCAATTGATGTAACCACCTAGAATAACTCCGTGAAACCACTAGAGGGATAATATGCCATAAAACACTCTCGAAGATGCTCATATATCATCCTTGATAGGCCCCCTAAGGATATGTGTGGGATTGTGCATAGAAAATGGGCAAAAAGAGATCTATCAAGACTAATGGCTCCTTTGGCTTATACTTCAAGATCTCTAATGGTATTTTCTCGTCCATGAGTGGATGTAAAGACGTAAAAAGAAAATAGTCTCCTCAGTAGGACTAGCCATAGACAAAGGATGAAGGGATCTACTTGGAATGAGTACGTAAGGAGGGCAATCATATCTACATTTGTCACTTCGGGAAAGACGTTGACTACATCGATTCCTTTGTTGATAGTTCTGGGTATATCGATTGGGTCATGAGATTGGTTAGCATCCCAGTCATGTTTTATTCTAGGGCTTTTCAAAACTAGATTTCCATGTTCACATTTATTCCATAGCTCCCTCAAGCACTCCATGATAAGGCTATACATGCTTTTTGCTTACCACTCGATTGATTGGCACATGATCCCATGGACGAGTCAGCATGATTTTTGTTTCTCTTACTTCCATGATAGTGTATACGTTATACTATGGACATGAGAGGTGGAAGCTTGATTTTGGAGATACCAAGTAGGGAATTGGACTACATTGTATAAGAAGTCTGTACGGGCTACACATGTTCGGAGTTAGATTCAGCCACATGGATCTTAGTCTTTGTGCAACTTTCCCACGTGAATCTTTATTAAAGACAATGATATATCTAATATGGTGTATCATGCACCGCACTAGACGGAGTCATAAGGGAAAGTGAAGCTATACCTCGCACAAAAAGAATAATAAGAACACATGGCAGTCCATCATGTATCTCCTCCCAAAACCATAACTCCTTGACACACCACTTCACATAGAAAAATGCTAACTATCAAAACTTTAAAATCTAAAAACACTCATAACTTTCTATTCTGATCTCAATATTTTTCCAACTATGTCCCAATAGAACCAAAGCATGAAAAAGAAAGAGATTGGAACAAAAAAAATTTGATCTATATGTCAAATTTGAGAAAAATCACTCAAAATCTTAAAAATAACAAATTCACTAATATCTCTCCATACAATTCTCCATAGTATTCAATTTAGGTACCAATGGAACCGAAATTGGAAAGGAAATGAATTATGTATTCACTTTCTATGTTTAGCAAAATATAACCCTATAATATATGAAAAACTAATTTTGACTTCTTGTTATTATACTTTGTCCCTTAAAGTCTTCCATTTTGGCTTCCTAACTTAATATGCTCTCCCCTTCTTTCTCATAAGAACTCGCCATCCAACTAGGGCAAAAATCAAACAAATAAGTACTTATTATATATATGTCATGACCCCAAGATACTACTTATTGTTATTTTTGAGAAGTAACAAATTGAAGGTTTGATGAAATATAAACTACTTGCTTCCATATATGCTTTCCTAATATATATTCCATTACTTATAGTATTTTTTTCATTGTATCTCATTTAATATATATTACATTAGTATAAACTAAGTGGAAAATAAACATTTATCAGAGGTAATGAAATATATACACTATTTAAGATACATTTTATTAGTGTATATATTTGAATAAAATTTAAACACTAATATTGGTACCTTTCATATGAGTGGAATGTTAATTAACTATCATATTAGAACATGAGATAAAGAAAATCTTTGAAGGATTTGGTGCAATATTGTGTTGAACTTTAAATAAATATTTACTTATATTAAATTTTTTTATTTAAAAATATACAAGAATTATAGATATTTTATGAGTAGTTCAAATTGTGTAATTTTTATACCAACAAAAATTTGCATGTTAAATTTCAAATTCATTTCTAAACACCTTAAGCCTTACAAAAAATTTAATCTTCAATTTTTTTCCCCAAAAAATTGATGAAATTTATTCCCAAAAAATGAATTAAACAAAAAACCTACTATGAAGATGTAAGAATGGTTAAAAATCATAATCCTAATCTCAACTAACTTTTAGTGATTTAAAAAAATTTTCCATTAGTTGATTAGTGTATACTAGTGTAGTATACACTAAATGGATATCAACACTTATTAAATATAAACACTAATTGCAGAATTGTATAAACTAATAAGTTTAGATCATTTTATTTCTAAACTTGTTAAAGATATTATTTCCAAGCCTAGAGTGAAGGTAAAAATTGTAACTCACATGAGGGAATAGATTTCATGTCTATAGCTGATGCTTTAATTGATTTAAATTTTGTATCAAAATAGCCATAAAAAGAACTGACCGGGAGAAAAACATGTAGTCAGTCCACACAGTTGGGATATATATATATATATATCAGTTGACCGGTAATCTTGAATTGCATATATTCTACTGAATTTAAGAAGATCCACATCAAAACGGACTGATATTGTCGATGACAAACTGATTGCTTTCGAGATTTTTCTGATGACACTGAAATGCTTTTATGCCAACCAAAGGTTTGATAATTGTATTTGTAAACATGAGCAGATATTTTTTCGCTATTCTGAAATGCTACATGCGAACTGCTTGGTTGCTTAAGTTTTTCATAGGAGCAATTTTAGCATGATAAATATTGTCAATCAAAGGGCAAGCTCTGATCAGGCCTAGAGGATATGAAATGAGTGAGGATAAGCTGAGATTGCTTGTAAGGCCCATATGGGGAACAACAATTGACGATGACAGCGTTCCCTATGTGGAATAGATTATAGAAATTAGGTTTGAATGCAGTAAATATCTATTCGGGACAATCACATACTTGAAAGATGATGAAAGTTGATGAATTTTCAGAGTCAAGTATGTTGTATTCTATACATTTCCAATTTGCAGTTAAGGATCGTAAGTGTACCTTTTCATTTATGACTTGTAATCATCGACCTCTTCTCTCAAGATTGACTTTTTCTCATTTGAATATGAATATGAATCCTTTTATCTAATGTATTCCAAAATTAAAATTAAATTTTCTCTTTTATTTTTTGTTCTCCGAACAAATGTTAACGTGCATCTTATGTTCTCATAATAAGTATCTTAAATTTGGAATATACAGTCGCCCGATTCCATCACACCTTGTATCATTCTCCAGTTGTCTCTACGTGAACATGTGCCCTGACTTGTATTAAAGATCTTTGTAGGAGTTATTACACACTTTGCGGACTCCAATCCGAGTCATATGAGTAGTCAAGCTGGAGTCAGTAATTTTCCATGATTACATGGGCCTCCTCCAAGTCTACGTGCATCATCCAGTTCCCTTGGTTTCAAGGAACGTAGACAAGGAGTTTGTTCCTAGTGAGCGTAGTGGAAGATTATCTAAACTGGAGAGCGTGATTCGTTCCAAAAGTTGCACCTTGCTTTTCGTCAGGAAGAGTAGGAGGACAGAATTTATCCATCGAGTAAGCCGGAGGAGTACCCTGTTTGACGGATAAAAGATTGAAAAGCGAAAGCGCGATGATATCGATTTTGGCAACTTCAAATCACGCAAATAAGTGCTGGAGTGGGAATATCCGCTGTATGAATATGTCATGAACACAGATCCGAAACTTATGTCTATGTCATGCTCTATACAACACATGATGATGCACTCCGATGAGCAAAATTCAAGGCTTTGGGGTCAGAAAATCTTCCCCACTGCACAGTTGGCCCACTTGCCGAGGCCTTTTTGCAGTGAGCTTCAAAGGTTCCATCTAAAGATCAATGTGGAGTTCAAGCAATCCAATGCAATCAAGGCGAGTTCAATCCTTGCGTCTCACGAATGCGTTTCCATCCCCACCCACAACCACAACCATTATAGTACCCTCACAAGTTTGCTTGTTCGTTGTGATATCAAGCCCACTGACAAAGACGTACAGTACAATGTACACATTTCCAATCGGGTCATTTCCCAACTGGACAAAATGTATGTATGCTATACTTGTATAAATATGTCTCAAAGCTGACCGTGGGGCAAACCTGGTTCGTCAAAGTTAAACCAAGTTACAATATTGGTAATGACCTTCGCTCAGGTTAACACAAGGACTTTTACAGGTTGTGATTATGTACATATCAAATGCAGAAATTCACAAATGCTCTAAATCTTTCACTACTTATGTAGTGGCACCTAGTTAGGTAATTGTGTGCATGCAATAGCACATACAACAACTAGAGTGTAGTTAACGCCATTTGCACTGGGGGTATCCTAAAGGCCGATAGCGATTTTAGGAAATTCAAAAAACCTAGAAAACGCTAACTACTTAGTGTAGATAGCGCCTTTAATTCAAAAAACCAAAATAGATTTAGTTTTTTGAATTAATGTTTGATTTTTGAGTCGAAAATTTTGAGGGCGAAAATGATGTTGAAAATTGACCAAGTGAATCAATGCTTATAGTGACGTTAATGTTTAACATCAATATTGATAGAAAAGATTCTGATCAAAAATGATCAAAGTTCAAAAATTGTTATTTCATAGTTTTTAAATAAAAAATATGGACGGTAAGCTATAGGATGATCATACATTGATCAACAATTTGGTGGTATCATTGATCATATAAATTGGGTGCATAAGATGGATATGTCATACACAAAATATATTTTGTTAGAATTACAAGATTTTGATATTTAGGGGTCCAAAATTAGAGTCAAAAATATTTGAAATCCTACAAAAGTTACAACTGATGTCCGTTTGTAAAAAAATATAATTTTGCAGATAAAGAATTGAAGGCAAAATCTTGTACAATTAGATTATCAACGTCAAATTATCCATTCAGAGAGCAAAATGACTCCAAAACTAAGTTTTAGTTTTTTTTATTGCCCTACTTCAGCTATGCCAATCTGAGTTGGGTTGGTTTGAACCCTTTGATGGATATTTTTTATATGGAGGATTGTTATGTATATTTCTTGTGATTGATATATCCTCATCTTGTCTTCATATTTATTCACCATGTTTATTTTTGTTGGTGCTTTATTGTATAGAATGTTAGTATTCATGTGTGTTGTCAATAGTGAGGTTGGATTTGTGGATCTGTTATATTATATATGTTTTTCCCTGGTGAAATAAGACTTGTGAACTTGAAGACTAGGCGAGTGTATGTGATGATGGTCGGGTTCATGTTGCCCTTATGTTAGCACCTTGTTGTGACTATGAAATCTTTTGTTGTGATTTTTTATTCTTATTGGGCATTTATTGATGATATAGTTACATAGATGATATACTAATAGCATAGTGGAGTTATTTGGAGATTCCAAAGGAGAAACTGCTAAGGTTAATACTAGGTGCATCCGTAGTGAAATCCAATACCAACCTTGATTATTAAGATTCACAAAAAATTCTGATTTGGTATCAAAGAGTGACAAAATTGAGCTTGGTGATATCTTGGAGTATGTCTCCACTCCGTTGTTGTGGAACATGGACGATATTTATAGGACCATCGAGGGTCTCATATGATATTTTGATAAAGTGATTACTACTAAACTCGATGATTTATCTAGGAGTTTGCCTCATGGTGTGATTTATAATTGATGTACAATCCTATGTTGTTTAGTTCATTTATGACTTGGAAGGAACTATTTCAACATTTGAAGGGTCAGTCAATGGATGATTATCATGAGTTTAGGTGTGAAGATCATGACGAGATTGAGTTTTGGAGACAATATTGATCATCAAATAACTAGCCTCGTGGGCTATCATTTGGCATTATGAATCAAACTCTTGGATGAAGTCATCGAGCTCAATGGTACCCATTGCATCATAATATCATCTGAGACCCTTGGAGACCCTTAGATATGGTGTTAGGAGTTAACTGAGGTCTTGAGTAACTCTGGTGAGTTTGACTATGCTTAGTTAGACTAGGGCTAGGGCTGGTACTACTATATAAGAGGGCTAGCATGAGCTCTCTGTAACACAAATTAAGGTTCTTTAGTAAAGTGACTCAGTGTGTTCCGTGAACGTAGCCTCAATGAGGTGAACCACGTATTTCATGTCTCTTGGTTGCATGTTGCTTCTCGTTGTATTCTTGTCTTTCGGACCAACAATTGGTATCAGAGCGAGTTGGGTCGTCATGTTGATCTATTGATTGATTGATTGGGGCCGGATGAGGAATTGGTGGGCCCCGCGGAGGACATAGTGGCAATCGGGAGTAGGAAGTTTCTTCTTTGGGATTATCAGCGCACTTTCGGGAGTCCGGGAGAGTGTGAAAATGCGTGAAAGTTGAATTGCATCAAGTGAGCAAGATTTACATTGGAACAAATCGATTGAGGATCTGTCCAGTGGGAGATGCTTCAAACGAATTCGCGCTACATGAGAAGTAATATACTCTCAATTTTTTCGGAGGATATTTCGTGGTGGAATTTGAAGACGAGAACACATGTGCCGATCGATTTTCCCATGGAGGAATGGCTGGCTCTTGGGTTGGTGAAATCGAGATTTGGTGATAAGCACACGTCAAAACTTGCAATCAAGCTTGGTGAATTTCTGTAGTGTGGTGCCGACATCCCGGATGCGGTTCGGCCGCAAATTGTCTAATCGTCCACGCCAGTTCCATGCGATTCGATCCGTACACCAGATCGGATTTCAGAGAGAGCGCAGGCGTGCAGGATTGCTCGACAATTTTGACAATCAGTTGAAATCAAAAATGCGAGCTCATAATTCAGAATTCCATCTTCAGGAGATGAGAAGAGCGTGAGCAGGCGGAGCGGATTGGAGCCTTTTTTTTCATTTGTTTGATTTGATCGAAGGAGGAGAGAAGCGATCAATTGATGGACCGAAGATCTCTGTGTGTGTTTCTCTAGTAAGAAGAAAAGCCAAGCCGATTGATTACCCGGGGATTAAAGGTCGTGTTTGTATATTCTTTGGCTTTCTACATCATCCCCGGAGAGAGGAGAGAGGGAGAGTTGAGAAACGCACACACCGATTTCAAATGGGCGTGTCGTGGGGAAACGTGTCCATGAACTATACCGAAACAGATCAAAATGGTAGATTCCTGGAGATCAATCGTACAAACTACATAACTGAGACGAGTATCATGACATGTTTTTCCTCTTCCAAACAGGGATGTGTTCGATTGAACGACAGCTCGCAGAGTCAACATCGGTCGTCCGGTGTCTTCAAACGAATGTTCATATTTCCCCATCCAACTAAGTTCCGACTCACGAGACTCAAAGAATGCAATTGCGTTTCAGGTGATAACTGCACGTGCAAGGATGATTCGAGCTTGATCTTTTTTAGACTTGTACATGCGGGAAGAGCACTATAGTCGGGAAACCTAGTGCGAGTGACCGACCGCTTGCTCGTAATTGGTTGGTTGGTTGGCTCAACGTGGACGAGAACAAGTGGGTGGGCAGAAAAAGATCGGGGCCGAGGCCATAGTCTCTCCAGGAGAGGGAGAGAGAGGGGGAGAGTCACAGACAAGCAGACACCGAGTACAAGCACTCGAGCGGTTGCTGCGGATTCTAGAATTGGAGCGGAAAGTGTTGAAGGGTTGCCCGTATTGATGAGGTTTACAAAGGTATCCCTTGTGGTTTAGGGATTTTTATCTAGGTAAATTTCCTTTTTTCTCTTATGAGTGAAAAGAAGTCAAGTTTCAAGGTTCCATCTGACAATCGAACGACACAAGGGACGAGTTCAACGCCTGCACGGTTTTGAGATGGCGATCATGAAGACATGAGGAAGCGGATTTGATATTGTCAAATACGATGGGCGTGGTGACTATCTTCTGTGGGAGAGGCAAGTCAAAGGCAAGTTGAAGGCTTCCGGTTTGGGCAAGTCATTGAGGCCTAAACCCTCTACATTCGATGATGAAGACTGGAAGGACCTTCAGGAGCAAGCAGTGAGTATTGTTATACTCCATCTACAACCTTCAATTCTGAAGCAAGTTGATGAGTATGACAATTGTACGTTGTTGTTTGAGGCTCTTCAGCGACAGTTTCATCGCAAAGAGTTGTCAAACAGGTTGTACACCTCCTTGAAGCTGATGAGCTTCAAGATGAAAGATACAGGTACGAAGATCCAAGATCACATTGATGCCTTTGGTGATCTTGTTATTGATCTCCGAGAATGGGAGAGGAGATAATTGATGAGAGGAAGGCCCTTCATCTGTTAAGTTCATTACCTGCATCATATCAGTCATTGTCACGAGTGTTGCTCCATCGTGATAGACAAACGATCACTTACAATGAGGTTGTAAGTGCTCTCCTGACTGATGATCTACAACAGAAGATGATGATCTCTACTCCATCCTCTTCATCTGGTACGGCACTGAATGTGACCCGTGGACGGCCACAATCAAGGATTGAGAAGGATGGGAAGAAGTTTGGATCTAGAGGTAGATCCATGTCTAGGGGTAAATCCCAAGACAAGAAGACGGTGGTCTGTTGGAAGTGTGGCAAGAGTGGTCACTTTAAGAAGGATTGCCGTGTGAAGACCAAGGCTACTGATCCTCCTTTGGCCAATGTGGCTCAAGATTTTGATGAGGATGACTTGCTCGAAGATGGACTATGAAGCCGAGAGGTATGCCTATGCAACTCACCAAGGGGCGTTGGTGATGTATGGATTCTGGATAATGCTTGTTCTTATCACATTTGTTACATTAGAGAGTTTTTTCATACTTTCTCAGTATCAAACGGTTTAGTTCTTATGGGAAATGATCAACCTGTAGAATTGAAGGTGTTGGATGCATGCATTCACATGTTTGATGGAGTAAAACGTCACGTTGACTCACGCCAGGTTTATACCGAAATGAGAAAGAATCTTATCTCTCTTGGAATGTTAGATTCAAAAGGCCTTGAGTGGAGTTCTAAACAAGGAGTACTTGAGGTGAAAATAGATGATAAGATTATCTTGAGAGGACACAAGCATAGGAAACATGCACTGCTAGAGGGCAATACCATATGTGGTGAAGTCAATCTTACGGATCTCGACTGAGATGGCTCATGTTTGGCATTCTAGAATGGGACACATGAGTAAATGTGTGATTTGACCTTCCTTCGAGATAAGGGCTTGCTACCGGGTCGAGGTAAAGTTGACATGGAATTTTGTGAACATTGTGTTATGGGCAAGCAACATAGAAAAGCCTTTGGTGTTGGAACTCATAGTTCCAAAGAGTTACTTGAGTATGTACATAGTGACGTGTGGGGATCCTCTCCTAAAGCCTCACATTGCAGGAAGTGGTACTATGTATCGTTTATTGATGATTACTCAAGATTTGTGTGGGTCTATTTTCTCACACACAAGTCTGAAGTCTTTGCAACTTTCAAAAGTTGGAGAGCCCAAGTTGAGACTCGCATCGGGTCACAAGGTGAGATATCTACGTTCGGATAATGGCGGGAGATACTTGAGAGGAGTTTAGAAGTTACGCAAAGAGGAGGGGATCACTCGTCATCTCACCACGGTTTATACTCCGCAACAAAATGCTGTTTCTGAGAGGCTCAACCGAAGAGTATTGGAGAAGGTGTGTAGTATGTTGAGCCAATCTGGTTTACCATATGAATTTTGGGTCAAGTCTGTAAATACCGCAGTGTATTTGGTAAATCTGTCTCCTTCAAGTGCAATCGATTTCTTGACACCGTTTGAATTGAGGCACAAACGGAGGGCTGATTATAGTCGTTTGAGAATTTTTGGTTGTACGGCTTGTCCTCTCATATCTAAGGAGAATAGAACCAAGTTGGATCCTACATCCAAAAAGTGTTGTTTTCTTGGATATGCAAGTGGTGTGAAAGGTTATAGGCTATGGGATCATGTAGCTTGTAAGGTGATTGTCAGTAGGGATGTTTCTTTCGATGAGCCCAAATCATTGAAAGAGAGGGAGATATCTCGGGCCCCAGATCGACAAAGGCAAATCTCCACTCATGGATGTTGTTGAGGGGGAGATTGATCATTATGGGTTTAATGATGCGCCACAAGGAGAAGCTCCAGAACAGATGGAGCAAATTCCTGCACAACAGGAATTGGAGGAGCAAGTTGTCGTTGCTGAGCCTCAAGACACAACACGAAGCGATGGAGATCAACTAGGACCATCTACTAGGAGATCATCAAATCGGATTAGTAGAGCTCCCGAAAGGTATGGAACATGGAATTTGATTCATCTATTCTTGAGGATCATGATATGGAAGCTGAGAATGATGATGGCAATGCGTTGATCTTGGAAGAAGGAGAACCTTGTTCATATAGAGAAGCTCAAGCCTCCATCAATAAGCTTGAGTGGGACATTGCTATGGAGCGTGAGATGCAATCGCTTGTTGAGAACAAGACTTGGGAGGGTGGAGCTTCAAAGGGTCAACCTTTGGTTGATAGCAAGTGGGTGTACAAGTTGAAGGATAATCCCAGATGAAGAGAAGAGGATCTTCAAAGCCGGGTTGGTGGCTAAGGGCTTCACACAAGAGAAAGGTGTGGACTACAACAAGTCTTTCTCTCTCCGTGGCAAAGTATGCTACAATTCGTCTGGTATGTGCACTTGCTGCGATATTTGGTCTACTTATGGATCAGATGGATGTTGTCACGGCTTTTCTATATGGATCTTTGGAGGAAGAAATCTACATGAGACAACCCACATCGCTATGAGAAGAAAGGTCGGGAGAAGTTAGTTTGTAGATTGTTCAAATCTCTATATGGATTGAAGCAAGCTCCTAGGCAATGGAATGCAAGGTTTGATGAGTTCATGAAAGCACAAGGATTTTCACGGAGTGTGTTTGATCCATGTGTTTACATGAAGAAGGTGAATAATGAGATCTTTAGCCTCATTATTCTTGTACTCTATGTGGATGACATGCTCATTTTGGCAAAGGAACAATCCGACGTCGATAGATGCAAGAGGCAATTGAAATCTACATTCAAGATGAAGGATTTGGGTGAGTCCAAGAGGATATTAGGTATGGATGTTCGAGGGATTTGAAGAAGAGGAAGCTATGGTTAAGTCGGGGTAAGTACATTCAGCGTGTGCTTGACGGGTTTAACATGATGACTCTAAAGGAGTGTGGACTCCTTTGGCGGCACATTTTAAGCTCTCGCCAGACTCAATGTCCAATTGATGCAAGCGAGAGAGGAAAGATGTCATCAATTCCCTATGACAAGGCGGGTGATCTAGCCTCATGTATTTGATGGTGTGCACTATACCTGATATTGCTCTAGCTATGGGCAAGGTGAGTAGGTATATGTCAAATCCAGGGAAGGTGCATTGGGAAGTCAGGAAGTGGATTCTTAGGTACCTCAAGAGTACTAAGGATTTTGGTCTTTTGTTTGATGGTTTATTGGACAATGCCAAATCCTTGTTGGGTTATGTTGATGCTGACTATGGACAAGATCTGGACAAGAGGAAGTCTACAACTGGGTACGTGTTTACACTTGGAGGTGGATGCATTAGTTGGAGATCTACCTTGCAGAAGTGCATAGCTTAGTCAACTACGGAAGCCGAATATGTAAAGAAATGAAGCGGCAAAGGAGGCTATTTGGTTGAATAGACTTATCACTGAGATGGGATTGAAACAGGATGTTGTAAATCTCTGTTGTGATAGTCAGAGTGTCTTACATCTTGCAGAAAATCAAGTGATGGATAGCAGGGTGAAGCACATCGACATCAGATATCACTTTATCAGAGATGCAGTTTCTGATAGGAAGGTTGAGCTAATCAAGATTGACGGTAAACTCAATCCAGCTGATTCTTTGACCAAAGTTATTCCTTTAGAGAGTTTCAGGAGGCATTGTGCTACTATGCAGGTTTTGCACAAGGAGCACTAGTAGAGTTACGCTAGCAATTGTTTGATTCTTGTATATGCTTTACTCCTTCCTAGTTAGGCTACGCCTTAATTCTAGTTAATCCTTGTTTACAGGAGGGCCTATGCTTTAGGTTTCCTTCTAGGACTTCCCGCAGAGTATGTATATGGTGACAAGAGTTAGAGACCCCAAGACATGAGTCAAAGGGGAGATTGTTAGGAGTTAACTCATGTCTTGAGTAACTCTGGTGAGTTTGACTATGCTTAGTTAGACTAGGCTTTAGGGCCGGGTACTACTATATAAGAGGGCTAGCATGAGCTCTTTGTAACACAAATTAGGGTTCTTTAGTAAAGTGACTCAGTGTGTTCCGTGGACGTAGCCTCAGTGAGGTGAACCACGTATTTCATGTCTCTTGGTTGCATGTTGCTTCTCGCTGTATTCCTGTCTTTCGGACCAACATATGGGGCATGTCCCACAACAACGGGGAGGGAACACACTCCAAGATATCATCAAGCTCAACTTTGTCACTCTCCAATACCAAATTAAAATCTTTTTTGAACCTTAATGACCAAGGTTGCTATCACACTCCACTATGTGTGAACTCATTGCTCATCTTAGCAGTCTTTTTTTTTGAACCTCCAAAGAACTCCATTATGACACTAGTGTATCACCTCAGTAACTATTTTCGTAATATGTTTCCAATTAGAACCAAATATCACAACATAAGGTTCTTGAGGCACCGCAAGATGCTATCTTAAAGTCATCATGTACCTGTCATCACCACATGCACTCACCCGGTCTACATATCCACAAGTCATGTCTCACTCAGGAGAAACATAGATAGTCTTATATATTTGCAAATCATACCTCATTATCAGAAACATGCATGAGTACTAACACTCCACAAAACAACAAGCATCAATACAAACAAATATGGTGCATAAATAGAAAGCCAAGATGGAGGTATATCAATCACAAGAAACATAATAAACAATCTTTTACTTCAAAAATATCGATCAAAGTGGTCAAACCAACCCAATCTTGACTAACATAGCCTCAAGAGGGCAATAAAAAACACTAAAATTTAGTTTTGGAGATTTTTTCCTCTCGAGATAATTTGAGGTTGTTAATCTAGTTATATAAGACATTGTCTTCAATTCTTCTTGTTTTGAATTATTTTTTCACGAACAAACACTATTTGTAACTTCTAAATGATTTCAAAAATATTTGACTTCAAGTTTTAAATCCACTTTGAGCTTCAAAGAATCTAGGTTCATGCATTAGCTTTTTCCATCATAACTACATTTTCAAACTCTCAACTTTAAGAACCGCCCTCTAAGGTGCCCTAGTTCTACTAAAAATATTGTCGGTCCCAATGGCATGTCCATGGCAAGTGCACTACTCGCTCTAACTGTTGGCTCTGCTCTACATGCATCTACCTAACTACCTAGGGATGCCCCTACATAAGTCATGACACCTATCTTGTCAACTTCAGCTATTTAGATTAAGAATTAGGTAAAATATTTCATCTTAAGATGGATATTAAAAAGGAGAGTTCATAAGAAATCAAACATTTACTCATAATGTCACATACTAATATTGAAGGGATTAAATTGGTAACATTGATGATTAAGAGACTACATGTACAATATACAACATAATAAATATTGAGTAGTGATATAGTTTATATTTAGGATATACTTTGAATCAAATTATATGATTTTATTAATTCAAAAATATCAATATAAATTTTCTTTATAGTTTTACAAATGGCATTCATACATTATAAAGTTTTATATTAATAGATTAGAAGCATACATTTTAGAATTTTCAAATCATGCCCGCCATTGACATAAAATCTAACTATATGATATTTATATTATTTAATCGTAGTGTATTGATCATAATCTCAACTCTACAAGTAAATACAAGCTTTAACATGAAAATTGTATCCATTTATCAATATATGTATCATATCTTTGTTTGAAGTATAATTTTTATTATAATTTTGCATACAATTTTTAAAATAATGGATGAAAATATACACATATGTCAAATTAAGCAATCAGAAAATAAAATTTAAATGTTATGAAATACACAATAGCCATCAAAACATAAGTTTGTTATCAATAACCATCTAATGGTATCTTGTTGATTTGAAAATTCTTAAGTCATCAAATTTTATATATGTTATATGATATAGCTAATTAATTATATATATTCAAAAAAAATTTCAAAATTTCAAAAAAATATTATTATTATTTTAACAATATATTCTAGCATGCAATTCAAATAATCCAGCCTAGATTGAGCTTGTGAAATAAATTTTCTAAAAAAATTGGTTTTGAATTAATTAATTGAAAAAATATGGACTAGTATTATATATGAGATGGTTTTAATTGATAAAAAATACCTCTGTTGTAAATGTATATCAATACAAAGAGATAACATCAAAAAAATAAAATCATCAAAATAAACATATAAAAAACTTTCAATTTTTGTACTTCATTGAAGCATGTATTAGTTCTTCATAAATTGGTGAATCTACATCAATGAGATCAAGATCATCATCTACTGTGATTTAGTGATGGATTTCAAATGAATTCATCCTATTTTGATAAGATTAATAATTCAAAGAGTTCAAATTTTATTTAAAATTTAGAGACTACATCATTTAATTTTCTCTTCAATTAATTTCAAAATACATGTGCTTCCATACTCACTTGGAATTATTTTTATCCAAATCATATTTATTGTGGTTGCTCTAATTGTCTTTTATGCTTTGACATCACTCACTCGTTCACAATGGATGCTCCATTATGTGTAACTACTACTCTATGCATAAGTGAATCTTTGTTTGTACAAAAATTTTATAAGATTCACAGCTTAGAAAATACACCTTTTAGTTGTTATCATTCTGATTCGTCAAACAAAGATAAGAAAATGAACATTACAATATTTACGTAGAAAATCCTAAAACAAATTGAGATTAAATCATGGGACAAAAGTAAAAAAATTTCACTATCTTAAATGTGGGATTACAACCTCTCTCTCTTGTAAGTAAAAGAAACATCTCACATAAGAAGAACTTAGAGATACTCTCAAGATTACTTGAGAAGTAAAAAATGAAATGTTAAAATCTTCATCCAAACCCTCTTTTATAGGCACCAAGTATGCCAATTGATCTTCTTTCTCCTAAATGTATAAGTTGTCGACCCTTCAAATCCACTACCACTTCATGGCCCAAACGAAAAGTGTTTCAGATCTCTCCAATAACAATTGTTACAGATCATATCATAACTCATGACACTTGGACTAACTTTTCTCCCACTTCGAGATTTGATTGAGAATCAATCATGTCTCAACACCATACTTTCTACTTTTTCACTGCCATACTGCTAGTGTTTTTGCTAGGCCATATGAAGATCTACACCATTTAAACTTATTTAAACTTTCCAATGTTGATTGACTTGGTCATAACATCTGCTAGATTTCCATCGGTGTGAATCTTTTGCATATCCACACTACTTTCCTCAACTATTTCTCATACAAACTGATACTAAGCCTTTATGTGCTTTGTCTGTGAATGAAATGCTGGATTCCTTGCGATATGCAATGCATTCTAACTATCACAAAATATAATCTTCTCCTACTTGTACTCTAGCTCCTCCAGTAAACTTTATATCTAGATTGCTTACTTGCAAGCTTGTGTAGCCAATATGTATTCTGCTTCCCTAGTAGATAGAGCCACAATTGTCTATAGTTTTGAAACCCAACTTACAACTCACTCCTCTTGCAAAAGTAAACAAATAACCCGTAGTAGACTTGCTTTTATTGACATCCCCTGCAAAATTTAAATCAACATAGCCTATGACAGAAAAATCCGATCCTCTATAAGATAATTCAACATCTAAAGTTCCTTTGAAGTATCTCAGAACCCTTTTCACTGTTTTCCAATGCTCTCCACTAGGATTCGCAAAAAATCGACTAACCACTCCCACTACTTGTTCAATGTCTGGTCTTGTACATATTATGGCAAACATTAAACTTCCCACTACTGATGCATATGGTACTTGAGACATCTCCATCCTCTCCACTTCATTGCTAGAACACATACTTGATGATAACTTGAAGTTAATAGGAAGTGGGTTAGAAATTAGCTTATTAGCTTGCATGTTGAAGCGTCACAAGATCTTGTTGAAGTAGTTCTTATGAGAAAGCCAAATCTTTCGCAGAACGATTTTAGAAAGAAAGCGAACAATCGACCTACAAAAACCACTCAATGAATTTGCATCCCTAGAATCTTGTTTGCTGATCCTAAGTCCTTCATATCAAACCCGCCAGCCAAATGTGCCTTCAATTCTTGGATTCAATTTTCGTTGGGGCTTGCTACCAACATGTCATCCACAGACAACAATAGAATAATGAAGTCGTTATCATCCCCAAACCTCTTGTGGTAAGTAAAATGATCTGAACTGAGACTGTTGTACCCAAGGCTGTTGGTACAAGAGATGTTGAAGGAATCAAATCTCTTGTACCAACACCTTGGCACTTGTTTGAGACCATCAAGAGATTTGTTCAACCTGCGAACCAAGTTTTCTTTGCCTTCTTTTGCAAAATCTGCTGGTTGGAGCATATAATTCTCTTCTTCAAAATCTCCATGAAGAAAAGCAATTTTCACATCTAGTTGCTCGAGATGTAGGTCAAACGTATCACACATGACTAAAACTACTCAGGTGGTCATGAGTCGAACCTCCGGAAAAAATATCTCATTAAAGTCAATACCTTCTTCATGAGCATATCCCTTTACCACCAATCTTGCACGATACCGCTTTACTTAATTATTGCCATCACGTTTGATCTTGTAGGCCCATTTGTTACCAATAGTCTTCCTTCCTTGTGGTAGAAAAATAAGATCCCAAGTTTTTTTTGTGTGTGTAAGGTTTCCAATTTTTCATGCATTGATGCCATCCACATGGATATTTTTGAGTTTGTATATCCTCATGGAAAGTTAATGGCTCTCCATCCTCTCTGTTAACATATAGTATGCAACATTGCTCTTAGTAACATAATATGAGAACCAAATTGATGATCTTATCTTACAAGATGATAGACAAGTTTCAAAAATCTCAAACTCGATTGGTTCTTGAACTTCATACTTTGTGTTACTTGAGAAGAAACAAAATCTTTATTTGACTTATCTTTCATCTAAATCATAATAATCTCTGACTTTTCCTTTGAATGCTATCATCTCCCTTCTATTGCACTTTATCTTATGCAAATACCACATATTTACTGATTCAACATGCAATACCCCTTGATTCCATCAGCATACCCGAAGGAGATACATTTCTTAGACTTTGGATCCAACTTCGTTCTTCCTCGGTCATTGTACATCACATACAAGACTTGCAAATGTATGTGAGTGGGAATAATCAGTTAGTTTGCCAATCCACAATTCCATCGGTGTTTTCAGATTAAATGCATTTGATTGAGATCAATTGATCACATCACATGTGGTTCTGACTGCTTTTGCCCATAAAGACCTGGCTAATCCTACCGTCCTCAACATTGCTCTTGTTCTATCTAACATGGTGTTGTTCATCGACTTTGGCACTCCGTTTTGCTGAGGAGTGTACGTCGTGTATTTCCTTTTGATGCCTTTTTGTTGACAAAATACATCAAACTTGTTGCTTGTATATTCTCCTCCAATGTTTGTGCTTAGGAGCTTGATCTTCTTTTCAGATTCAAGTTCTACCCGCTCTTTGAAAACTTTGAAGACTTCAAAAATTGGATACACCCATCATCTCATAGAGTAATCATCAAAGTATCTCATCCCTCTAAGGGATGATATTGGTGCTTGCCAAACATCATAGTGGATCAGGTCTAAGATGTCTTGGTTCGTAGCTGTTGATGTGCCAAATCTCAATATGTGATGCTTACTGATGACACAATGCTCACAAAATGGTAAATTTATCTTTGTAAACCCATGCAATAGTTTCCATTCAAAGAAAATATTCAAGCCTCATTTTGAAATATTACCGAGCATTCGATGCCACAACATCGTTGATTCTTCTCCCAAACTTGTCCATGCAACATCTAACCTGGCCTGCTTGTGTGTTTTTCCCAAAAGCATGTATTGATTCGCAACAACTTTTTCCTCCTTCATTATCACAAGCACACCTTTATAATTTTCATGATCCCATTGTGGATGAGGGTTTTACACCCAACATCATCTAATTGTCCCAAAGACATTAGATTCTTCTTTAAGCACTTCACGTGTTGTAACTTCTATATGGTGCAAATAGTACCATCGTACATCTTTAACTTGATAATGCCAATCCCAATGATTTTTAGGGTATGTTCATTTCCCATGTACACAGATCCTGTCGAAATGGGTTCATATTGATCAAACCATTCTCTCAGATACGTCATGTGCCATGTAGCTTCCAAATCCATTATCCTCGTGTGAGTGAGCTTTTGTCCACCTTCAACAATTTTTTTTGCCTTGCTGAATAATAAGTCACCATTATATGAGGTACTCGCCACATTTCCTTGGGAATTCTTTTCACGACCCTTCTTACTCCAACAATCCTTCTTGACATGTCTTTTCTTGCCATAATTGCAACCTTTGATATTCTCCTTACTTCTTAACTTGGATCTACCATGATTTCGGCTCCCACTGGAATGACGGTCCAATGATCTTCCTCTTGTCATTGATAACGCCTTTGCTTATTGCAAATTTGCCAACTTGCTTTTTTTATTCTTGCACCTACTTTCTTCTTCGAGAATGGCGGCTGCAATGTACTAGGTTGTCTAATAGGATGTTGTTCGTCAAGTTGATGATGAGTTGATCAAACGAGTCAAGTGGACTTTGAAGTAGAAGTTAAGCACGTTCAATTACTTCTATTTTATGAACCAATGTTGTAAGTTGAGAAAATAGTGTTTTCATGGTATTGATATGGGTCTATGACGATGTGGATTCCGCCATTCAAAGGGTGTAGAGTCTTCTCTTCAAGAAGGTCTTGTTGTGTAGTGACTTGACCTCGTACAACTTTGTTAGAGTGCCCCAAATTTCTTTCGCCGTCTTCTTTTCATCAATACTTGATAGGAACCCATATGCTATTGCCAAGTGCAAATTAGCAATAGCATTATCATCCATATTATTCCACTTACCATCGTCCATGATTTCTGCGGGTCTTTTGCCAATAGTTGCCAAGCGATTATACTTTTGTAAAATTGCTTGCATCTTCATTTTTCACAATATGAAGTTGCTTTTGTTCAACTTCTGTATCTCGAACTTTCCCACCATCTCGTCTTCTGAATACTCAGAATTTCAACAGATCTAATAACTTCGTGTGGATACCACATCGCACTCCAATTGCCTTCTATGCTTTGGCATCAATCACTCGTTCACAATGGATGCTCCATAATGAGTAAGTACTACTCTGCGCATAAGTAGATCTTTGTTTGTGCAAAATATTTATAAGATTCACAGCGTATTAAATTCAAAAGACGTGTGTTTTCATATTCACCTTGAAATATTTATCGAGATCATATTTATTGTGGTTGCTCAAATTGTCTTCTATGCTTTTGCATCGTTCCCTCGTTCACAGTTGTTGCTTCATGGTAATACTGTACAAATAAGTAAAGTCCTTTGCACAAAGAAGCAATTACACTCCTAGATTACAAAAAAGCAACTAAGGTTCGAGGATCTTGGTATCGAGAAAGAGTCTGAGCACTTGCAATCAGCTTTCAGTCGATAACAGTGCGGTTGCCGTAGTCGTGAAAGCTTTTTGCAGCCGGTACCGAGCTGTCAAGCTGTCGGCCTGAGAGCTCGAGGAATCTGCAGGCACAGGAATGGGTTTCTACCACCATTCTGATCCAAAGTCCTTTTGGTAAATGCAAAATTTAATCCGAGCTTTATCATTCATTACAGCACTAAAAAAAATTGCACTGCAAGAGGGGAAAATGTAAGAATTTGATTCGTCGAACTTGATTTTCGAAAGCGCGGTAAACGCTTACTGCTTTCTCCCTGCTTGTGTTTTGTGTTTGTTACATGTGGCCTCTAGATTATACACTTTAGAGGCGGCGAATCGAAAATATAGCTTCGAGTAGAACGACTTTCGATCCAATGACTTGGCTTACTGCTTCCTTGGAATGAAATAAATCGAAAGTAGTGGAGATAAAAAAAAGAAACGAAAAGTAAAAACCGAGAATTGCGAAATGTTTGCCAACTCGGTCAAGTTGATAATGTGAAAAGAGCCCGGGACCATGACATGGATCGAACGTATACAGACACGTCCAAAGTGGACCACGAACGTCCGTCTTTTTACCGGTTGACAAAATGATATCCCTTGAGAGCAAGCCTTTTCCAGTCGGAGCATTTCCAGGATGGCATGGAACATATTCGTTGACCCAAAGAAAGGGCAAATGCCGAACCCATTATGGATGCATCCGTATGCATCTGTTTACGAAAGAGCAGTACTTCGAACTGAGGGAGTTGAATGAGGGAGCATTCGTTCGCGTATCGAGCATCGTATCGCTTCCCATGCTATAACAGTATAGGTCCTTTTCAACACAAAGACGACTCTCCTTCCAGCCTTGCCTAAGACTCCAAGAGCCAAAGCCTTACCAAGATTTTCTAAGACAAATTACACTGCCTTGTTACGGCTACTGACACCGATGCCTCTCATATAACTTCGCAAAACGAGCTCCCGGGGGTGCACGTGCTCAGTAGTATCATAAGAGACATGGGAATATGGAATGTACGTTACAGTTGTTGCACAAGTAGGTTCAGAAGAGTCTGAACTCTCCATATGGAAGATTGCATATTTCAACCCTTGAAGACGAAATAACGAGAAAGGAAGGTCAGTTTATAGATTCAATCGCCATATAACTACCGAGTGTCACATCTTCATGCGTGAAGATATGAAGCACTCAAGAGGTGTGTTCACCGCCCAAGAACGACTGAGAAAGAAGTACGAGAAGGCCGAGTGGTTGGTCCGATAGGACGAGGGTGTAACACTTGGGTGGCACAGCGCATGAAAGGCAGAAGAAGGAAGGAACTCCGTGTACTCAGCTGGTAGACAACTGGTAGGCAAAGTTTGTTTATATAATGCGAGTCTAATAAGAATACTGGACCACTGAGCGAGTTGATTAGATGGGCCGTCGTCGTACCTACGTACCGCCCAGGCAGAGTTGGGCCCGGTGCTGCATTTATGGGGATCAGCTGTCTAGACGCCAGGGCTTTCGAGTGAGAGGATTGTTTGTTCATTCATTCAATCACACCCCATAGCCTCCCCATCCAATGCTCGACATGCATGCATGCATGTCCTGTACTGTATATGAAGTCTGGCTGTCCTGACGACCCAGTTCCAATCTTCTCACAGCGCAGACGGTAACCGAAAGCTGACCCGCTGCAAGTGAGCGTGATCGAAGCAATCTCGTGACTGGTCCCCTACCAGAGCTGCCGCTTGAAAGTTCACAGTGGGGCGGGGGCGAGAGGACGAGCTGCAGCGGCTGCCGAGGAAGTCATCGACTCGTGAAGTCCGAGCCGAGCTGTTATTGCAGGTTCTCGTGTGAGTGGAAGGAGGTTTAGGCCGTTTCTTCCGAAGCTGTGTAGAAAACATCAGCAGCAGCATCTGAGAAGAGATCATGAAACAAGATACAGAGATGGGAGAGGCGACGAACGGGTACATAGGCACTCCGGGGACGGTCCCGGTGTCACATGCTGGAAATGATTCCGGAATGAGGAGGATGAGAACAGCAAGCATTTTGATGCGGCTCACGGCGATGGCACTCTGCGTCACCGCGCTCGTGACCATGGTGACGGACAAACAGACTCACTATTTCAATTTCGCATCCACGACGATCGTCAAGACCGCTGAATATACCAACGTCTTGGCCCTTAAGTAGGTCCCCAAGACCTCCAGCTCGAGTATCAGAGTTACATCAGTATCTTGTGCTTTAGATGTCCATTTTTCCTATTCTGCTGCCAGAGGTGGAAAGACCATTACCTTCTTTCCAGCTCGAACTTGCGGCTGATTCTTGGGCTGGTCTGGGGATTTTCTCTGTGCAGAGTGTTCGTGTATGCAAACGGTGTTGTCGCCGGATACAGCCTTCTGCAGGCACTTTGGACCATCCTTGCAAAGTCCAGCTACGTCACCAGCAAAGGTCAGCTGTGGACCACATTCTTCTTGGATCAGGTATGGTGTCCCCTGGCTCTTGGTTTCTGCACTAAATCATTTCCTTCTTCCTGCCATAATGTGACCTCTTGGAGACAACGAAAGAAGCAAGTCAAGTAATGTGCCGGTCAGCTGTAGCAAGACCATCGACCAAAGTGCAGCTTCTAGTTCGAGCCAAGCCATACCTCCATGTCTTGTATTCTACTGTCCCATATTTCAACCTGCCCTCGATGCATCCGAGGCCTGTTTTTTAGTATAATGCCTGTCATTAAACACTCGAAGGCTGGCGTAAAGTAGCAGATAGGACATTTGGCAGACCTGTTTGATTAAAGGCAGGCTTAACGGGTTCAGTGTAAACAGCCGGCTTTTGGATCCATCCCAGTCGTGGTCAATATCTCGGCTAAATTTGGTCTACAGAACTAGTGTTCCAGTCTTACTACCACGCTTGTGCTTGTATGCCCTCAGCGGCAACGGTTTGTGACTTGGTTTCCTTGGAATGTGGACAACGTGGTGCAGCTTATCGTGTATGTGCTGATTGGAGTGACCGCGGCAGCCACGGAGGTAGCATACTTGGCCGAGAAGGGTGAAGCGGACGTTGCGTGGCCGAAGCAATGCAACAACTTCGGTCGGTTCTGCAGCCAGGTCGGAGCATCAGTGATCGTATGTTTCGCCGCAATTTTGACCCTCGTCTTCCTTGCAGTTGTGTCGGCTAAGCAACTATTTAGCCATGAGCGTCCGAGCCGCACCACCAGAAAGGATGGATACTACACCAGCAACCAGTAACCTGAGTCAGGGCCGTGGAGTCGCGCTCGAGACTACCACTGGTCGTCACAGTGTATGTTTGCTGATAAATTAGTATTATACAGTACTCACAGTAGTTGTCCGCATGTCCACTTTGTAATTTACGTAGAGGTCCAAGGAGTTTCAGGTAGCAGGCTTCGCTTTGCTCTCTGATCTTGCTACCTCAATCTCCTGAGCCTGACCGACCAGCTCATGTTCCGTAACAGGCTCGCTGACTTGTTCTCTACTTGCAAGAAAGCGTTTGGAGAGCGCAGGAATGAATGACTGCATCTTTCGAACATTTCGGAGAGTTGTAGGGCTTTATTTCTGTCATTTTGTTGTCTTCGTATCCGTCCCATGGAAGACTTATACATTCTAGATTTGTCGTCAACGAACTAGCCACCTTGATCACGACCCACAAGTTATGGGACTTGTATATCATTTCGACAATGAAAGTGATTTCGCTCCGTTTACTCACACGCTGGCTGGCTCTCTGGCTCTACCTGTCTTCGATCTTTCTGCCGAGCAGGCGATTGTGGCCACGTGTTATCGGATGGTCTAATCTTTGCCGCATTTCTCCCGCAGGGGTTTCGATATCCTCCAGTTACTCGCTTTCTGGCATATGCTCAAAGTAACTAAATGATAATCTTGTAGACACAGAAATGAGTTTGGCGGAGAAGCGAACCAAAGCTGACAGAGACTGTGGCTCGCACTTCCAGGCTCATTAATGAGCTCCAGTTTACCTTCGCGTTTAGTAGTGCACAAAATCCTCGTCTCCATTGCACAATGGAGACACGAGGATTTTGTGTTTGCAGCTTTGTAGCGACTGTAACTGCCAGTCTAAGCGGTCCCATCGATGTAGCATTTTCCTAAACCCTGAACTGAACCAGTTCACTATTTGTAGGTAAACGTTTATTCCCATCGTGAGAACACGAGAATGAGCTACACTTTAGTACAAGCTAAACTAGCACTCCTGATGCTGATAATGGAGTATGGCTGGACAGTATTTACGATACGAAAACGCTGGACAGCCTTGTGTCGTTGTGATCCATGTATTGATTAAAGCAAAGGCGGGTTAATATTAGGTTACATTAATTCGTCAATATGGAAAATCCCTAGCTTGACACTCTTCTACCAGAATTGAGGCAGAAGTAATTACTGGTAACAACTTTTACCAGCCCCAGCAGAATTTGTAAAGTAAGAGCATAAGTTCTCCAATGGGTGGGAAAGTGGTGTCGACTGTTGTGCTGACTCTTATCAGTCTTCCCCATTGGAAGATCCTTGGAACATGCAAAGTCCCCTGGACTGTCCGGGGAAGAGACTAAGAATCTGCCTTCACTCTGAATATCTGAGTATGAAGAAACCACCTTCCCGAGTATATTCTGTCGTAGTCAAAGTCGATGTTGGGAGTCGAAACCAGACAAAACCAGACGCCCATCGTACAGAAAGCAACCTGGGTGAAGGGGGCCACCAGTGCACACCGTGCTGGAAGTAGCAACGGCCCCGATTTGTCGGTCGGATTAAGGGATATCTGGAACGCTGCAACTCTCCTCAAGGCTGGGGACAAGGGTCTCCAACATCGGTGGATCTGTAGACAGTGCAGAGAGCTTTCTTTGGTCGATGGACTAGTGCCAGACGTACAGCAGGAGACTTTAATGCAGCATACTGACTGGGGTCTCGACCCCGATATCGTCGAGACAGCGTAGATGGTGGTCAAGTGAGCCTATTGGTAGCACTGTCCTCAATGAAAGCACGTCTGCAAGGCTTTTGTACCTCCCAAGACATCGGCGGTGAGTATGGGGCATAACGCTCCGATTGCTCAAAGGTCTCTGAGTCAAATTAGATCCAAACACGGGATTTTTCTGCCTTTATTACATACCTTACGAAGTATCATCTCTGATAAAGACATCCCATTCCATTGTCAAGATCTGCTCAACATGGAAATTGATATATGTATCCCACTTCATGGAAAACATTGCAAATCAAGGGAAGAGCTGGAGCGGCACTGAAAGAGGCAATTTCCTTCATTGATATCCTAACTGGAGGCCAGTTGAGTGTCTTGATCTCAACGCAGTGTTTTGAAGGAAACGAGGTCTGCATGCTAGAACATGCTAATATGTTTGGGCCGTGCCGGCGAAGATTCACCACTGCCTGAACTTTCCATCTAGGCTCTTAATCAGAGCTTCTCTTTGTCTTTACTGATTTACTTACAAATTTAACTCTCCGTGGATGTTCTCCGCCAGGCGAAACCTGAAAAACTAGAGGCTCTGTAGTTTTGTACACATGATTACTCGTACGGTTTCATAATGGATAACGAGTAGAATACGGTATTCTGGAAATTGAGACTCTTTACATTCATGTCAAAGAGTAAATACGGAAAAGCTGTCATAAGTGAGAATATTTGTCCCACGGCCGAGGTGAGTCAGCTGGTGCAGAGGCGGTTTAGATGAGACTCTCTTGCATTGACAATAAAGTATCACGTAGACTTCAAAGCTACTCTACTGCTTTCATGAAACACGAGATACGTACGATAGGATTATGCGTCAACTACTGTATGTGAGCACATCCTTGAAGCAAGTGCAGTCTCAAGAGGAACCTACGTACACAATTGTTCGTTCTCCATGCAAGAGTCCCGACGCATTTCGTGACTTGCCGGATTTTAGGCAAACATCGAACATGTCCTGATGGCCAATATGTACATCATAACATTTCCTTCAGATAGCCTAAGAGGTGGTGGTAGCCAGACTAGGAGAAATGAACTTCTGGTCCATGTTACCGAGATGCTAGGTCTAGTAGATATCATTCCTCCACACCTATTTATTTCACCTCACTACTTCGTACTAAATTTCCTCTACAGCCATACATTCCACTTTGTAGGTCTTTACTCTCGGGCAGATACATTTTCAGAAATGGGGTACATCGTCAAGATCGTCTTTATAGTCTGCTTTGCATGTATCATATCTTATACCCCTATCATTTAAAAGAAAACCCTTATTCTAGGCATCCGACACTGGACACCACTCTTGGAGTGCAGAACAGGGATCCAGTTGTACATCTCTCGGATGAATAACACGATAATTTAGTCGAGGTGCCTGTACATGATGGTGGAGTGTGACATCGCCTTGCTTTTCTTAATCGCTATACTGTTCTTCCTCGCATAGGATGTCCGCTCTCACATATGGTTCCTTTCAAATCCGAGGACCCGGAATGGAAAGGTCATGGGTAGAGTCTTTCTCTTCTTGCATGCAAATCAACTTCAGTTCAGCGGGAAGATAAGATTACAATGTACGATCATGAACACACCAGGATAGTTCAAAGAAAAGATATTAAAATACACTTACCTATACTCGAATGGTTACTCCATCTATAGGTTAACTCCCCGTACTCTTTGCGACCATGAATCCCTAAATCTGAAGATAATGTCATGATTCACGAAGTTTAAATGAATTGTTGATGCCGATAGTGTGCAACACATGCCAGGCGAAGAGTATTCATGACTCAGCTTGTGGAAATTATATCTTCACAGAACCAGGATCCCCATCGAATGGCACCGATTCCTCTCCTCTACACATGGACATTTATCATATGGCCATCTCTAATGAAAAAATGACAATATAATTGGGCAATGGCCACTAGGTGATATCGCAAGTAGCAATGTTTGGCATAATTCTCATGTAATATACAAGAGTTTGAAGAAGACTTCCAGAGATATGAATAAGAGATGTGATTTTCCAGACGTTTAGTGGTGAGTAATACAGTTAGGTATTGAGCATCAGATGGAACACCTTGAAGCTCATATCTTGCATATCAGTCGGTGCGGCAACCACCGATGTCGCAGGACTCCGCCTTCTAATTGAAAGTTCAGATAGAAGATTAGAAATGACACATGGTTTTCAGCATGAGAAACTAAATCCACATCCGAGTGGAACAATATTCATGAGCAAATGCCTACTAGCACATGCCATGAGGCGTGTTCTCATGTGAATCTCTAGCGCTATTATATTCGTTACTAACCTGTTTCTGTCTTCGAGTTTCCAGCACCTCGATGAGAGGTGGTCGTCCTGAAGATACCAATTAAAGTTAGAATTGTACAACAAGTACAAGAGTCACACAGCAAAAACGAAACGTATAAGAAGACTTTCAAGTCGATGGAAACCATTTGAGATATAAAAGGTTGGAGAAAAAACCTGTCAATGGTAACCGATACTTCGCCCAGAAAGAATACACTGAATCGGCAAGTTTGCCAACCTGTGATAGTACATTGGAAACCACAGACACTTTTCAACGTCTTCGAATAAACACAAGTTCTATGCACGCTAGAATCCAGCAACTTATGAAAGAAAGCTCTGAAAAAATCAGAGGTGCCGGCACACTTACAGGTTCAAAGTTGGTGACTGCATACACCCACCCAAGACCCACTTCTTCATAGAGTCGCTTAAATGCCTGTTCCAACAAATGAGCCATCAAAACACCACTACCAAAATATATAATGCAACTCTAGCCAGTCGTTGACTTCAGATACAGTTCAAACCAAAAACACGATTGTCTGTCGTTGACCATCGAAGAAAGATTTCTGCTAGCATTGAGGGATATGATCAAATTTAACTTACAGCAACATTCGTTAGGATGGTCCCATCACGAAGAATGGCATGAATACGTCCCATTGCCTAGAATGGCACATTCCGGAGCAGGCACTATATTGTTGAGTCAGATCATCAGAAAAGAATTTCGAGGTAATACTGCAATCCGAACTCCTACAATAAATCTGATGTAAATGATAATGAGCAGCACATAAAAATCGAAGGGGGATGGGGAATCTTAGATTTCTTGCGGAAGAAGTTAGCCATTTCTAAGTCCAACCGATGATTTTTGTTATATGAAGGTAAATCCTGCTCTTTGGACTAACCTCCTCAAAGTCGATATCAGAGTTCTCTTTTGGAGAGTAGGAGTCGGAACTAATATCCACAAATTTGATGGTTCCATATGTCTTGTTTCTTCCTCGCAACATATCAACCTGCACGCTCAACAACACAACTACGATTGTGACAATATAGTATTCCGCATTGTAATCAGTGCATGAAATATATGCTTTTATCAAAACGAACAGCGTGGAACCTGCATGTAAACTGATTGCTGCGAATAATCTGTTGAGTTCACTGTGTGTGTGTGTGAGAGAGAGATATATCATTCAAGATGGCCACCTCAGAAGAGAATCTGAATGCAAGATGTAGCCATTAAAAGTGAAGATATGAAGAACAAAAGAGTCTCCGCGCATATTACTTCTCTCATACACAAAGGGCAATCTCCATCATATAGCATTTTGATCGTCCATGTAGAAGGCGAATCGGGATCTTCTAATTTGGTCTCCTGTTCAATTGACGTCTTTGACTCAACGCCCGCCTGGGTAGCGGATGTCGTGGGTCCTCCTCCCACTGCTTTCGTACAAAAGGCTGCACAACAATAAAAGCAAAACCTTGAGAACCTATCGAGCCTTTCAAATTCTGCAGTATGTGCTGCAAGTATCGAACGAAACAGAGGGGTTCCCATTTGCTGAAGTGTTGTAAGATCTTCAACAAGGGACATATCCTAGCTCCGTAAACACAACAACTATTGACAAAGTATCAACATAAAATGTCGGATGTAGGCCATAAATAGCTTCGGCTCTATCACATACATGTTACACTGGTCCAGACTCAGGAATAAACGAGAAGGAACGGTTCGTCAAAACAGAAGACTATTTCTGAAAAAAAGCTGGAGAGAGACGTTGGTACTTTGTCAATAGGACTCAGTAATAAGAACTCGACGATGCTGACTCAGTTGACTATGGAGTCCATTGAATCATAGTTGGTAAATATGACTGATTTTGCACTTTGCCCATTCTACAGAATATTTGACCTCATTCCATTATGATGTTGGCCCTGCTCGCTATTCCAATGGTTGCATTCAGATTCTCTTGCTTGCCATAGGAATGTTGAAGCAACTGGAGGACAATAATCGTCTAATTTATCTACTGTAACATTCTGGAACTAATCTGGGAATTGGGGAATGTATCATACTATGAACGATAGAACTCTGTTGAAAAAGTAGGAGGGGACAGAGAATCAATATGTAAGACACTTACAAGTCCGAAACTATGATCATACTCGTCCGCATTATGATCTAGACGGGATGAATCGACCAAGTGGAATGTAGACCGAGAAGTCATATTAGTAGCATTCAGTTGGCTGCATGAAACTTACACTTCGAGCAATGGCTGGCACTCAGGAGTTCCTTCTGAATCTCAGCGGCTCCGTAGAACAAGACCTGGTCAACCCTGTTCTTTGCGAATGGAGAGCCTGCACTGCCGGTGAGATCTGGGTTCCATTTGGCACCTTTCACGATACCTGATCGCCCAGGCACTTGATCCGACAATGCTCCCACTGTAAACTGGTTTCTTCCGGCGTAACAGCGAGGAACTGAACGCAGTGTACTACGAGGCAGCAAGCAAGGGCGCAAAGCCCCTGAGACAGAGGCCATGATCGCCCTCCTACCTTCACTTAGGCGGCTTCTGGGGTTTTATGTCTGTGTCAAAAGAAAGAATTTCATTTAGAATTCCATGCAAAGGCAACTCACTCCGGGGCACCTGTGAACATCGTTGTACATTTCATGCTGTCATACTCATATCAAGAAACCGAGTTCACATGTTTCCAGATTTTCCGAAAGTAGTGAGAACGCCTCCCCCAATCTTTCGGGATCGAGGACAGGGATACTCCATTCACCGTCCAACATACCTCGCAACAACTGCACCCACAAATCCCACCGCCTTCTCTTCGGCTATCTTCCATGCAAACAATCCCGCATTCCGGAAGCCGAGAGAAGCCGACGAACGCAACGCGTAGCGAAGCGAAACGAATCGTCGGATGCATTTCTTTCACACGAAGATGAATTGTGCACCAAGCGAGCGGATGTGTAGACTTTCCAGCCACTGAAATCTCTTTGGCCACAACGACCATCGTCTCCGGTCAAATTTAGCCCAGAGGAGAGGCGAGGCGAGGAGAAGCTGACAACGCAACAAATGACCCGCCAGCAAGCCGCAAAGGGCATCATGTCATCTCGCACCATGTCCAAGTTAACCCAGCCCAGACCTTCTGCTGAATCTGCTCTGCCCTGGGGAATATTCCAAAGCAGACACAACTTTGGAACCTTGGCCTCGACAGTGCCCGGGCTCTACGAGACGCTGGCCACGGGACTGACACGCGCTCCACTTGGCCTCCTTGTGGCCAACCATGTGTGAGTTGCAAGAGGCCCGACAGTCGAGGCCTCATTTCTCCGTGGACTCTCATCCATGGAAGATACTGTATCGGTTTCTCAGATTCGGCCCGATCTTATCTGACATGAGCTGCTCCAGAATGCTTGGACTGCTTGTTTTTTCTCAGCACTGGTTTCCACAAAGCTCTCCGCTGAGCTTCGTGAGCATCTGTTGATTGTTTGATCGTCAAATCCTCTGCCGAGCAGCCGAAGATCTGTGTCTTCACGAGCTTTGGTGCAGACAATGCCACCCGTGCAGGTTAGTGGCCGAATTACTGCTGAAATTTGGGGTTTCGTAGAGGTAGTGGTCCGTTTTGGTTAGAGATTCGCGGCAGGCAATCTGTTGGAGGAATCACTCCGTGAGGGCGAGAGAGCCCCTAAGATCGCCGTGCTGGGTGATATTCGAGGGAAGTACCGGTGAGGAAGGTGGAGGGAGGGTTTGGGGCGTTTGCCATGGCATCCAGGCTGAGGGTTGCGCTATTTGAGTGCGAAAGGTTTCAAGAGCATTTGCCACCGTCAGTGTTCAAGCGCACGGGAGGGTATTGGACCCTGCTACAACGCGCTTTCGATCATTTTTCCATGTGCTCGGAGTCTTCATCACTCCCATCAATTGAGCTGACCGCCTTTGATGTTAAGGCGGAGCAGTATCCTGCAGATGTGCAGCAGTTTGCCGGAGTGCTCATTTCTGGTTCATTGAGTGGCGTGTATGATAAGGAGCCATGGATCTTTCGATTAATGCAAGAGATAGAAATCCTGGATCGGATTAAAGTGAAGACTTGTGGGATCAGTTTCGGTCATCAGGCCATCGTTCAAGCTTTAGGTGGACAAGTTGGAAAAAACCCTAAGGGATCTGAGGTATCTGTTCGAACAGCTACATTAACAAAAGCTGCGCAGCAATTGTTCGGGACTGAACGCAAAGGTTTCCGTCTGCATTACCACCACAATGATGCAATATTTCGCCTGCCTGATAATTTCTGGCCTCTGGCTTCCAACAATGTCACGCAGTACCAGTCGGTTTACAAGCCGTCGCATTTTCTGACTTTCTGTGGACACCCTGACTACAGCCATAATGTTGAGGTGCTGGAAAGACTGCTGGAGTATGATCGAGAGAACTTGTGGGTTCATGAGCAGCTTGTGGAGCACGGACTTGAAACATTGCAGCAGCCGACTGACTACCTGTGGGTTTTGAAGCAAATAGTGCGCTTTTATTCTGGTGAATTAGATCGTCAAAAGCCAACCAATTTATAATATTACCATTTGGGACATTTACTTTTGCTGCTAAGTTTGTTCTGACTAGGACTTTGAGAGCTCATCGTCAGGCCGCAGAATGTGCTAGTACTCTATACCTGTGAAGTGGAGTCTTGACTTTTGAACCGTTTCTCGCCAGAGAAGCTGCAGGCGTTGAAATGAGAGGGAGGGAATAAGTGCACTCTAGTAAGAATAGACGAGGTTTTGATCCAAGAACACCTTCATCCTACATTCTGCGCCTCTGCCAGCAAGTTAACTGAAGTGGCTATTTTATGATTTCTCTGCGAGGAGGAAGATCGTGACAGGTATTTATGTTATAATTCATTGCGGAAACCTATTTCAAAATCCAGATATTCTAGTTCCGTAGGGAGTTGGGAATACTTGGTGCGGAAACAGAGATTTCGTAGGATTTGAATCGCTCAGCAGTCAGGAATCTTAGTACTGTATGAGCGACTCCCTCGAATCACAATCGATCGAGGAAGTCTTCAGTGGTACAAAATATCAAGACACTGCTCCTGTTTATGTCTTAGTGCGTTTGGACTCGACATCCAGTTGAGGACTAAAATAAAACATACAAATCACCCACCATAGTTTTGGTTCAGCAGCTGGAGTCAAGCATTGAGTAGTAACTAACGGAAAAAAGGCCTCAGATTCTGTCTTTACCTTCGCCAGTCTATTGCAGAGAAGATTCGATGCAGTGGAGAAGCACCACTTCTGTTACAGTTGTACAGTGAATAGGCATTAAGAAGTACCTCATCGCAGTGGGATGTAATAGTCAATGACCTTCGATTAGTTTCTGTCTTTTCTGTTTGGACTAAGAACCTCTCGTCAGCTGGTATGCCTCAACATGAAACCGTCCGTTGATTTGAAGACTCAAGTTACCTGCTACTTGTAAATTTATTACTCGAGACTGTAGATATTTCCTTACGATAATACACAGTAATGAGTCAAGATGCAATGCGGCTCATAACAAAGAGATGGCTAGGTTCATATAGTATATAGACATAGAAAAATAACAAAAAGTACGGGAAGACTCTATCAAGTGGCACATGGATGAAACCAAAAGGATAACATGTGGCTAGGCCCCAATATCACCACAATAGGAAATATGAACTATCTAATCTCAAACAGCAAAAACATCCAAACAATCATCATCTAATGTGATTGTTCACTTTTGGATTGCACCGGGTAGTCAAGGTGTTTCCACTACTTTACATAAAGCATTGGAAACACGTTACCTAAAATAAACTATACAATAAGTTTAAGAGAGTGATACACCATGCCACCTAAGTATGACAGACTCTTGCGCACTCCCTCCATAGCACTTCAACCACTTCTTGCATACCACTTCAAAGCTAGAGGAACAAAGAGGTGACCTCTTTGCATAGTCATATACTTGGAGATCTTGACTGCTGCGGCTCCACTCGCAGCGTATCGTGGAGGATGGATGATCAACCCCCTTGAAATTGTGTCATGTGTAGGATTGGTAACTACCACGGATGCCACAGTAACCTAGTTTTTCCAACCAAATATAGGTATGCCCTAATCCTAGTCGATTGCAAGACATACCATCGCTCCATGTATGGTATGCATCATCTCGCTCCATAGCAAACACAACATTCCTAATAGCATCATGGGTAGCTATACTTTTCCCTCCAAATGGACAACGAGTCATATGAATATATTCTGCATCTAAAGTGATACCATACTCACATGTGAGTAATGAAGATGTAGATGGATGGATCAAGTCAAGTCGGAACCTTAATGCTATAGAGAGTGTCGCTGGTGCGAGTCGAAAAGCCATGATGCATGATCAAGCCAAGATCCACGAGCTTGCATCCTTGTCGGAGCAAGAACATAGACGAGCCTTGGTATTAGGAGGAATGGCTGGATCCACTAAGAGTGAATGCAGAGCTTGTTGAAATTGTCGGTCCATCAAAGTAGACTGTATACCTTTAGACCAATTCCTGATCAAAGAGGAAAAAAAGGGAGCTCATGTTGTACATTGAGGGGTAAAGCATCTCTCATATGTTGTTTTAATATCTGTAAAGGAAATGATCCCGTATCCACGTCCCTCACATATATATGAAGGATGGACCTATTTGCAATCACAAATTAAGAAGATAAGAAGGTGGAGAGAGTGCACTACTAGCCAAAAATGCTATAGGTGAAGTCTACTCCATAGATAATAATCCTACCACTCCAATCGATAAATAAAGACATATGTTTCCTTGTCAAATCTCATGTCACACCCTCCATTGTTCTTATCCAACTATGTCACCAAAGACCCATATGATCTTACTAGCAAAGTATTTCAAGCGGGATATATGAAATGTATACCTTATGTATATATGATCCATCACCTACATTTCATATAGGTGATGAACCCTAAACCCTAAATCTTCATGTATACCTTCTATTAAACAGCTTGAAACAAGCCACAGGAAGCAAAGAGCAAAGAAACAAGCCACAGGTACAGTCTATCTTCTGGTTTCAACGTAGTTTTGCATTAAAGAGGACTACGGCGCAATCCGGTATCAGACCTACTGTATTACCACCCGCCATGGCCCACGTCAAAGATCGGCTAACTCTACAGCTCTTCTACTGTAAGCCTGGACTACTGAGGTCAACGTAGAGGTCTGCACGTGTCAAGGAGGTTTACGTGGTGCACACAAAACAACTGCTCGGTGGACCACACGACTGCTTCCAAAGAGTGTCCGACACATCTCGTCTACCCATTTACGCACACATTTCCTTCATAATAAAAATTTTCATATTACGGTCCATTCAGTGGACGCATCCGTCCTGTTTTTGAATGGAGGTTGTTAGTTATGTCCAAGTGCGACCAATGTTTAATGACAATTGGAGGTGTCATCAGTCGATGAAAAAGGAAGCAGCGGGTTTGCTCAATGCCCACTTTTGTCCCCAGCATTACCCACTATTTTGGTCTGACCTGGTCTGTGCAACCCACAGTACGAGTGGGCAAACGGGGAGGGTGACAAGGTCCCTATGCAGCGATAACGACCTGCTTTTACCAATAATTGTCAATCTGGTCCAAAAACTCCATTTACGGTGCGTGTGGCACCTGGGGTGACAAGAAGTGGCAATTAATCTTTGAATATACTATAAATTACTAAGAATTATTATTGTATCTAGTCAAAGTTTTTCAAGTTTTTTACCTCGAGCAAGAAAATCGGGAGGGAACAAACGAGCAGCAGAGGATGAAGAACTTACAAAATAAAATGTTGTACTTTAAGTACAAGGTACCACTTTAAGCAAGAAAACATATCTACGCAATCTCTGAATGCTACGTAATTATCTACGCATTTATATGCAAGGGGTTCCACTGCTGGTTCCTTTGTATGCACAGGTGAGTGGTTTTCTGTCTATTAATTCACCCAATCATTTCATGATGTACAACGTGCGATTTGAGTTTTCTGCAATGGACCAACAGTCTCTCACTTTCTATTTTATGCACCGTAACCCTAGCTGCTGAACTTGCTGAAGTCAAGCAGATCACTTAAGAAAAAACAGAACCCTACTAAATTCGTAAATCAGTCGACAATCTCATATGCGAGCTATCTCAAATAGACTGAAAGCAGGGAACAAATGGGCTGAAGAAGAGGCGACCCCGGTTCACAGTCTCCATCAACTTCTGCTAACAACCTAAGAATATGGTGAACGAATAGTCATCGAGGTTCTCAGTACACCGAGTAATACAGCAAAAAGGATGGGAAGATCCCATCAAGGAACATAAATCCAAAGGGGGGTAAAATGGATCTAGACCCCAATAGCATCACCATGGGAAACATGTGATATTATACCTAAAATATTCGAACTATCTATATCTAGATCAAATGGTACACATATTATATAACATCTAAAAATTTTCATGTAACGTGATTACTTTTCCATGGATTCATCACTTCTGGTAACACGATTTGCAACTGGATGCACTACACTGAGTGCGTTTCAGGTCACTGATCGAATCTATATATGTGAGGAGACCAGTAGTCCTTGTCGTTAGATGTCTCGTGAAAAGATCTACCTGTGAAATAAAGAGCATAAGCGAAACCTAGTAATATAGCAAAAAGGAAGGGAATACCCCGTCGAGTCTTACAACGGTAGATGAAACCAAAATGGTAGGATAGAGCTAGACCTCAATTAACGTAGGCTCAATAAAGAGATGTTCAGAAGAGCCTCGACAAGGTGCAGCACGAAGCAATGGTAAATATCAAGCAATACCGGAAACAGGACCGGGATTTAACTGTTCATTCGTCATTGTGGCCAACAGTCATGGTTACCGCCGTACAGTCAGATCTCTACTCAGTTAATTATTACTGTACTGCAGTTCCAAACTGAGTCCATTCTGTGTGTACGATACGCTGTACATTATACGGCGATTACGGCTGGGAAAGTGCCTCGACAGTACAATCGGAGGTTTCTCGGTAATAGTAAAAGCAAGTCAAAGAGTCTCGCCGACAGCCGTCACGGCACCGCTTGGCGAGAAGCAACAGGGATCGGATGGTCGGCTGCAGTGAGTTGAAGGTTAGTCCTCTGTCCAGAGGGGTATCTATGTATAGTAAATTCATTCGGAATGCACCACATTCACCCGCCTACATCTTACTCTCTTTGACAACACTGAAGAAAACTAGCAGCCTCTGCGGTAACCCGAGTCTTTGTCCGGCCAAAATTGGGTCCAAGAGGTTGATGTATGTACAGTGGCAGTCAAATTCAACCCGTTCGCGTTCACTTTGTCATATGACCTGTCTGCTGACAAATTTTTTTTTCTGTCGCGGATATTGTTTGTCTTGTCTCACATGATATTTCATTAGATTCTTTTCCATTGCGCGCGTAATAAACACGAAGTAAATATATAGTTTTTCCATACTTATAATCAAATAAAAAAGTAATGATTATTTTTTTAATAAATTTTTTAACTTTATGAAATTGTGCAGTTACTTATGGTGTTTAGGTTACCAACATTACATGTGAAAATATTTACGATAAACAATAAGTACACCATCCCGTGTTAATTCTTTCAAATTTAATGTATGCACATAAGAAAGCAGAGAAAATGGGAACTTGGGAAGGTCTCATCCCCACCGATCAGCCGGCGTCACAACTGTTCACTTGGGGGAAGAAAAATGATTGTTAGTAATTAATGCGACCCTAACATAAACGCAACCCATGTAAACAGAAGCAACGATGTTGGAGTAATGTGAACTGCCTTGAACATTATAAACTATACGGATATGCAAATATTGGTATGGATTTGGGGAATTGTAATATATATTTTCCATCGTGATGCTATTGGACTAGTCCATATTTGGTTTTATTATAAATTGTACAATATTAATATGGATTTTAGGAGTTGTGGAATATATTTCTGATTGTAACGCTATGTTTGGTTTCATCATAAACTGTATAATATGCAAATATTGGTATGGATTTATGAGCTGTAAGACATATGTCCCATTGTGATGATATTGGGTAATTTACATTTGGTTTCATCTATGACTTCATGGGTCTTCCCATCCTTTTTTTTAACTTTGTTTACCATAAAAATTTATGTAAAGGGTTTCAACTTGCTTGTACCAGCTAAACTGCTAGAAGAACACGCTTCCAAGAAATATCATCAGTGCAGTAAAGAAGAAGAAAAAGAGATGCCGGTTCAAATATTGAACAAAGAAGCGACTGGTACTGTACCGTCCTGCTACAATACGACACGGACGCCTTCGGTCAACTTAGCGGGGGATGGAACCTGTTGGCTAGGGCCAGCTAGTTTACGTTCGCTCCACAAAACCGCCAGGTGTCAGAGAAAGAGCCCCTGCGTCCAGGAGAAAGCCAGGCACGATCCTGCCTTTTGCCGGTAGGTTCCACCGAAGAACGACTCGTTGCGCTCGAGGAGAAAGAGGACGATTCGACGAGACGAGGAGCGAGGGGAACGACGGGCCGTTGGCTGGCTGGATATTTGGACCGAAAGTGGGGAGTCTGCTGCAAGTTTGAGTGCAAAAGAGAGCAGCTCCGGAAGGGTCGAGGACAGGAGGAGTGGAGCCAGATTTTGTTTCTTACCGGGACTGAATTGATTGCATCCACTATTCAGCCGGTGAGATCGCCGCAGCTAAAATATTTTTGATGAATGGATTCTCCTCCTGCTAATCCTCCTCCCCAGCCGAAGGAAGAGAAGTTTCAGCCTTTCGGCTCACCATCACCAACACAAACAACATTATCAGGACACAAGAGCTTCAACAAGAAGCATGACTCTTGGGGCTCTGCGCAACTTTCCCAGTCTGCTCAGCTGCCAGTGACGGACGCAGAGAGGGAATTGCTGTTGCCTGCAGGTGTTGGGAGGCAGAATTCTGAGGCAGCAACTGCTATGGCTTCCCAGCGTGTCGCTGCGGCCAACGGTGGCATCGACGTCGAGATGGATCCCGGAGAGCGGCGATTGAATCAGCTTGGTTACAAACAAGAGCTCAAGCGAGAAATGGTGCGTTTGATAAATCGTTTTTTGAGGATTTCTGATGGCAGCGTGAACTTTATTTCTGGGTCTCGACTTAATCCTGAGATCCGAGTGCTATCGATTGAGCATAATTTAAGCATCCGGATATTTGGATTACCTCAGAAAATCCAACGAATGGAGTCAGAATATTGATGATTTTCACCACATATGAGTGAATTAAAATCCTTGCCGATTCACTCAAGAATTTTCCGAAGGCATATTGCATCGCAGAAATGGGTAGAGGAATAGCAGTCATGTGGAGGGCTTACCTGAAAAATGTTCCTAACAGGTCATGATGAGGAGATCATATTTTGTGCATAGAATCATCTTCTCAAGTAGAGACGAGCAGTTTTTCCTTGACGGCATGCAACGGCGTGTCCAGCTGAACGAGCTCACGTGTACTCACATCCTGCAATCACAAAATTGCGGTTTTCCCTGCACTTGTCAGTGGATGAAGGATTGTGTTGGAGCAACTTTCTCTGAACCTTTTAGTTGAGAATCCGAGGATATTCTCTGCATATAGAAATTCTCTGCTTGCCATCAACCCATGGTAGATTCAGAGATGGGCATCTTCCAGTGGATTTTGATATTCTTTCGTCTAGAAAATACTCATGGCACATATCTTCGGAACATAAAATTACGCGGAAGAAATTACTTGTCAAATACTGTGAGAACTAGCGGCGAAGATCTGAAGTGTAGGTGCAGGTGGATAGGCAGAGGATGCCTGTGAATCATTGTCGGACTACATGCAAACTCTGCACGGTTTTTTTATGTAATGTAAATGACGAGTGTTAAAGTTCGAATACTGAACTCGGAGACGCTAGTGCGTTGCATCAATAGGGGAACTTACTCATGTTTCGCACTTTGTGTGTGTTACAGACACTCTTCAAATGTCTGGCCATCGCGTTCTCCACAATGACACTATTTACTGGAATCGTTCCTCTATATGGGAGCAGTTTATCTTACGCCGGCCCAGTGGGGCTAGTATGGGGTTGGGTCATAGTTTCATTCTTCACCTGGTTCGTCGGCCTTGCTATGGCCGAAATCTGTTCCTCTTTCCCGGTACGTTTAAAATACTCCCATGCGAGCATGCACCGGAGTTGACGGTGTATGAGCTGCTTTGCGTCATTTTCCTGTTAGAAAGAAGAGGTTCATAAAGCTAGTGAACCTATGTTGAGATATTCCATCAGGGGACACTTAAAAATAATAATTCTCTGACTGTGTATCTTCTCATTATGGTAATTGCAGACAACTGGGTCTTTGTACTTTTGGGCTGCTCATTTGGCTGGTCCAAAGTATGGACCACTTGCCTCTTGGGTTTGTGCTTGGCTCGAAACCATCGGTTTGATTGCGGGAGTGGGGACTCAGGTATTGATAATCTAATTGTCATGATTTTTGTGGTAAAATTCCCACGTTTGCGATTAGAAGATGATTTTTGACATGATTAGTGTCGACCGTGTTAGAGAGAAATATTGGCTTATGGCATGATTTGCGCTGTATGTAGCAGTCAGGGGCGACATTTGCTCGTAGTAGTTTCAGATCAACTAAAACTTTGACTGCTGTATGAGACTTTCAGCTTTTGAGCAACTTGTTATGACCTATACCACAGAAGTCCAGCCGCTCAATATGATCTGTGGACTCACTTAGTGTTTTCACAGGCGTATGCAGGAGCACAAGTACTGCAGAATATTATACTTTTGGCCACCGGCACGAACAAAGATGGAGGTTATCTTGCACCCCGAGGAGTGTTTCTTGGAATTTATCTTGGATTATGTTTGATATGGGCTGTGCTGAATACATTCGCACTCAACGTTATCGCTCTTATCGACGTTGTTTCTATCTACTGGCAGGTTTGCACTCCCCCAATTACTTGATATGGCTATCTTATACTGACGATTTTGCACATTGTTGCTAGTTTGGGGCCTAAGAAAGCTGAGTTTGTTCTTTGGTTAATAATTCATGGGAAATTTGGGGGTCAAAGACTATTCTTTGGAGAAAGAATGAAAAGTTTCTCCGTATTAGTCGAGGTGAAGTTTGAAACTCCAGCTCTTGCGATAGCATGAAAGGAACACATTCTGGAGAATATCTGATTTAGTTTGCAGTGCCTAAGTAGGGAATATTTCCAGGTAGGCAGCTGTATGTTTCATACAGGTGGTCAGGAAGAGGAGACAGTATCTGGAAATTGTACTAAGATAATGTATGTTTGTAGATAAACCTTTTATTTGTAGGGAACTTACCTTTCTTGTCTCATTGCATCTCGAAATGTAGAAACTGACTGATTGAAACAAGGTTAAACTCGTGCGGAAGTCTGTTATTCTGAAAGTTGACTCGTGGTGCTTTGCAGGTTATAGGAGGTATTATTATAGTTATTATGGTGCCATTGGTTGCACCTACGACCCAATCAGCTGAATATGTCTTCACTCACTTTGAGAAGACAGAGATCGTAACTGGTGTTCATTCCAGTGCATACGCCATTGTTCTTTCATTCTTGGTCAGTCAGTATTCACTATACGGTTATGATGCGGCTGCCCATCTCACAGAAGAGACCAAAAACGCTGACAAAAATGGCCCAATTGCCATACTATCCAGTATTGGTCTGATTACAGTGTTTGGATGGGCATTTATACTTGCTATGACTTTCAGCATCCAGGTATTAGGACATCATAATGCTATTCCCTGGTTTTCTCCTGCGATCTCTCCTACTTATGTATTAGTATGTCTTGTGTATCATGGAATAGATTATTAAGCCCTCGTTATCTTTGTAAGTGGACAAAAGTGCAAGAAGTTAGATAATTTAAGCATTCATGTAAGCAACTGATACCAACTCAACTCAACTTGGCTGCTCCAACTTGCAGGATCCAGCCTATCTTTTCGACGGATCCAATGAGACTGCTGGGATGTTTGTTCCTGCCCAAATTCTTTATGATGCTTTCCATGGCCGATATGGTAGTGGCACTGGTGCTATCATTCTTCTAGTTGTGATCTGGTTTTCTTTCTTCTTTGGAGGTCTATCAATCACCACAAGCGCTGCTCGTGTGGTGAGTAACCCACCTTTGCCTATGAGGAATGGTTTTGTTCCTTTGTCTGACCATCTTCACCAATCAGAAAATTGAACCGTCAGAATATGTGCTACAGGAATTTGCAAGCATTGGAGGTTTGGAAGATATCAAACCCTGGTGAAATTGCGGCATGTATTGCCAGCTTTATTCTCTTCATCAGCGCTAATGTGAGCTTTTATTTTCTCAGGTATACGCACTGTCCCGTGATGGAGGAATCCCGGGTTCCAGTATATGGAAGAAATTGCACCCGGTGTACAAAGTGCCTGCTAATGCCGTATGGCTTTGCGCTTTCCTAGCAGGCCTACTAGGACTGCCTATATTAGGGATCAATGTGGTGTTTACTGCCATCACTTCAATCGCCACTATCGGATGGGTGGGTGGCTATGCAGTGCCTATCTTCTGTCGCATAATCATGCCAAGAGAAAACTTTCGCCCTGGTCCTTTCTATCTCGGGAAGGCAAGCCAAGGTGTATGCACAGTTGCTTTCTTATGGATCTGCTACACTTGTTGCGCGTTCCTGCTCCCCACTTCGTACCCTATAAAATGGGGCACTTTCAACTACGCTCCTGTTGCCCTCGGGGTGGTTCTCGCGCTAAATATGTTTTGGTGGATCATCAGCGCAAGGAAATGGTTCAAAGGTCCGGTCAGAAACATTGAGATAGGCTATGAAAATGCTCCCAAGGCTGTGCCAGAGTAAGCATATTTGCTTTCTTTGTGTAATCACTTCGATTATTTTTTCAATTAATAGATTATTAGCCATCAAATTGTATAGTATTTTTTTCCTGGAGGCGAGTTGCTTATCAATACTCGTAGGTCAGTTTTGGTGGAATCCAGCCACCTTTATGACGGTGATTCATTCACATTAGAAGACATTCTAGGTGGTCTCCATTGGGTTGAAGTAGAGTCTGCAGAATTGCAAGTTTGGTTACTACCTGTAGTCACTCGTGCAATCCGTGTAATGTGAAAATCAGTCGAAAGTGCACAACGTCTTTTACAGCTCAATTTCCACTCATACTGTCTCGGTTGCCTAGTTTTGGTTTGTTCAAATTGTTCTCGGTACTTCATGAGAGTGAGGAACCTGTATACTGGGTGAGAAACTATGTACACTGGAATCCGGCGAACCAGAGGCAGCTCCTCATTTTGCATAAACTGTTCTTTCCGAATCGTTGCTCCAGACAGGTAAAGGATTCTGCGTGAGATGGTTCAAAAGCAGAACGAAGGGTCTGACCACACTTGTAAATACCGCACTTACACTACATTTGTCACGCCACGAGTGTGCTTGCACTGATGATTTTAAACTGGGTAAGGTGTAAAGTGAACGTGTGTAGGCTCGGTTGTTGTGGATCCTCATCGTCATATACTTCCCTTCGGCGACCACTTCAATGATTTGTTTTAGTTATTAAACCAATTGTCCTTCCAATCAAGCTAAAGCCATATAAGAATGTAAGATTTTCTTGACAGAGTTAAACTCAAAAACTAGAAGATGTGACGGATCGTATGAACAAGTACAGAACATGGCATTATTGCTGTTTCCACCAATCACGATATGAATGAAATATTTCTACTATTATCGGATGAAATATTGTTAGTTTTCTATCAATGAAATATAAAAAATTCTTATGTTCAAGTCGTTCCTTTCATTTTCACTACAGACTCAGTTGTCATTGTTTATAAAAGTAGTTCTTCACCGTGAAGGCAATGATGATTCAGGCTTCAACATGTACCGAGATCTAGTGCACATGATCAATGTTCATCTCTTTTATTTGTTCGAAATTACATCACATTATGATATCTTGACAATTAACGGTTTGCAAGTGTACCTCAACGTACTAACGAATTGAGTCTTAAATGAAAATTTCAAGTTTCTGGAAGTACTTTAGGTAATCTCCACCGCAGTCTCGCTATTCAGCCTGTTTTTCTCTGAATAAAGTGAGTGATATTTAGCAGTGTAGGATATTATAACAAACTAACAACCCACTCGTTATCAATGCTGCAGAGTTTACTTCAGTAAACCGTGGCGGTATTTAATAGCACCTATTAATAGATTCTAGACTCCGACGTGTGTAAAGTCATCGTGAAATCAGTTGAAGTACATTTTCACCTCCATTTCAACAATTTTCTTGATCCACCCTTTAGTCACACAACTTTTCTCCGTCTTACCCTTAGTTCTAGAGTAATTTACTTTATCACCCTTTGCAATCCAATTATTTCTTGGTTTTCTTTTTTATGATTCAAAAGTCACTTGATTTTGTCGGGACATAAAAATAGTCATTTTTTATAACGTTCACATTTGTGTATCCCGTATCTTATCAGGATCCTGAGTTTATCTTGTCGCGTTTAGCTTGTTCATAGCGACCTATAACCTGTCTTGCGAAGTTGGAGCATAAATGTTGGTAACAACAGAGTCATCAAGTAAATTTTCCTGGTAATGCACACACGTGCTTGGAAGAGCGTTTCAACATATCCAATTAATGAGTAATGATAGAGTAAAACCTGAATCTAAAGGGTATGATAAGTAATGTGGCTAAATGTGCATAAAGTAAATTCCTGCTTGCCATTTAAGCTCTCAGGAACTCATAGCGGTGCATTTTACGTGGCATGATTTGGCGTGACCAGTGTGGTGAAATTCCATAAAACATAAGAAAATAATAAGAAACAGTATTGGTGGAGATTCCTATGTCATTGTACTAAGGACCTTGAGTAAATGATAGTAGATTTGCCACAAAGAGGCATATATATATGTCTTTTTGTGGCAAATCTAGATTGGGATTGCTTGTGGTGTGGTAGGGTTATTATCTAAATACCATACTATAACTTTATAGTTGGGCACTCTATGCACCTTTGATACCATATTTGTGTTGCGGATTGACATTCTTTGATATATATATATATACAAGGCCCGTGGATATGATCATTTCCCCTAAAGATACTATTAGAGCAAACATAGATGTTTTGTTTCCTAAGTATGACATGAAATCCCATACTTTTCTTCTTTAACCACCCATTGGACTAGAGACATACAATCTACCTTGATGTAGTGACGTTTCAACAAACTCTACATTATCTCTTAGTGGATCTGGCCATTTCTTGTACTACTAGAGCCCGACTATATTTTTTCTCTTGCTACGGCAAGGGTGCAAGCTCATGGATCTTGGCTCAACCATGCATAAGGCTTTCCGACTCCAACTCGAACCATCTACCTTCTCTACAACGATGAGGTTCTGCATTGGCTTGGTCCACCCATTTCCTATGAACGCATACTTTCTTAGATATAGCAAGAGTACCATATGACTCGTTGCCCTTTTGGAGGACAAAGTACAGCTACCCATAATGTTTGCTATGGCACTAGAGGGTTGATATTTCACATGGAGTGAAAGTTGGTATGCCTTGCAGTCTATTTGGGTTAGGGTAGACCTATATTTGGTTCGGGAGGACAAGGTTACTATTGCAGATATTGGTTCGGAAGGGGTGATTACCCATCATCTAGATGGGCAGTGAATGGAACGGCAACAACCAAGATCTCCAAGTACATGGATTTATAGAGATTTCATATATTTGTTCATCTAGGAGTTATATGGACGACTCCTAGATGGGCAACAAGTGGTGTAGCAACAACCAAGATCTCCAAGTATATGGGTATGTAGAAAGGTCACCTCTTGTTAGTCTAAATTGGAATTATATGGAACTATAGATGACGACTTAGATACGCTAGTGAAAAGTGCACTAGATCATACAATACTAACCTAAGTCAGTTATCACTTTCTTTGTTATGTTGTGAAATCTATTTTAGACAACCTGCATCCATTGTTCTACATGGAGCAGTGGTTGGTGCAATCCATAGTAGGTGTTGCTTCTTAAGATGCTTCAAGGTGTCTAGAGTTGGATCTAGATAGTTTGTATTCCATATTTCCCATTGAAATGATATTGGTGCCTAGCACATCACACATACCCCATTGGTTTGATCCGAGGAAGACTTGATGGGTCTTCCCGTCCTTTCTGGTATATTACTCGCTACTCACATTGTAAGAGGTAGTGACCTAAATTACAGAAACATAGAGAACTCTAGAGGCCTCCACTTTCCAATCGTTCGAGTGGGCTTCCCATCGTGTCGTTATATTCTTCACCGGTCATTTTCTCCTTTTTGAACTCGGACATTGATTTTTCTCTACAATCGATTAGCTACATGTTCTCATTTCAACTCATTTCTTGCTGGCTACTTGAGACGGTTTTATCTAGTGCAGAATTGTATCCCATGCTCGTGGCGGCGTGAGCGCCCGAGGATCGACTTGAACTTGAGATCTGGGATTTCATTCTCTTTAGACCTGCCGGCTCATGGCGCAATTGATGTTCGGAATTTTCAGCAGTTGTCCTTGGGGTCGTTGTTTCCTGTTTTTCTTGGCAGGTACATACTTCTCATCGTGAGGAGTGTGATCGAGTTTGATCCGGTGTGATCTAGCTTTGGTCCCGATGAGAAGCGTGTACAAGCCAGGAAGACGGTAAATCTGGTTGAAAAGCTTTTGAAACTGACACGTAGACGATGTGATCGGAATCAGCTGTATGATCAATTCAGGGTCTTGAATACCGTTAGCTCCATCGTCAACCTTGTGCAGTTCTGCAGTAGAATATGCATGCAGATTCAAACAGTGGCCAGAAACTGTGTGTTGATCTGGCATTCAACAACTGCACTCATACCCAGAGGTATAGGAGGACCAGACAGCTCTGTGTAACTAGTATGGGTCCGTGCAATCCCGTAAAAAATATTTCCCTTAGGATTAGTAAAAACGGATTTACTTAACGATCACATATGTCCTGATGCTGATACCATATTTTGTTGTTTTCTTGCTCGTAGTGAGCCATGTGTTTTAGATCTGCGTCTTTGTCCATGCTAACTTAAATTCAGACTAAACATGGAACAGCTCTTTTGAAGCCGTTCTGATTTTGCACCGATACTTCAAAAGGATTTAAATGACATTTTGTTGCAGCAAATTTAAACGAAGCTCTGTCTGCACCTAGAATCCTTAAGCCAAACAGTGCTGGCACGAATTGGACGAATTGCGAACATGGAACGTGGAGTACAAAAGGTTACTTCTCTGAGAACTGGAACAAAACTCAAAAGAGTATATTAGATCTGAAAATGAAACTGCAAGTCATCAACAACTACCGGACATGAAGTGCACTACGAAAGATGGGATAGTAAACGCGTTATGATATTCAAAACAGGAAACTGTCTTTACCAAGGTTGCATCACCAGCCCTCCATGTCCCTGTGCGTGCATCAAATGCCTGAATCTAAGAATAAAGTTGAGCTACTAACGAACTTTTAGAAATCCAGTGCTCTTTCGACATATTACTCATTCAGATGGCCGCCAACAAACTCTTGTGAATGAACAAATGAGTCCCCATCACAGCTGGCTACATACGAGATCTTCTGAAAATGAAGGGCTCAATAAACGTCTAGTCTCAGTAAATAGCTACAGCGTCAGAAAAACAAGAGCCTGACTGGATGTAGTGATATAGTTTGACAATAACAGCTTATATTAAAAACTGACAAACTCAAACGACTCCATTTACCCGGTGCCTGGCTGAAGGCGACAATCAAAGTGACCATATTGTAAGGTATCATGGAACAAAACTGGCTGTTACCACTATCAGTGGAACTTATGTCCATCATCTGTCATCTAACCTGAGTTATCTACTCATTTGAGACAATGGTACAGATTACACTACTGTAACGAGCCTTGAACTGCCTGCTGAACGAAGCCAAATACTTAAAAAAATTTGAAGCACGTGCGTGAGCAAAGAGCGTGAATGATGAATTCTGATGGGCAGTGATTTGCAGCAACATAATCACTCCCATATCTGAGTGGTTTATGGATCATCTGGTTACCGTGACGTCACAAGCCCCAAAACCGGTGAAGAAAACATTTGGCATTCATCGTTACATTACAGTACTGAACCAAGTGAGGAAGGAGAGAAGTGATTCTTGACAGGGTGGATGAAGTACGGGTACAAACATTCCTGGCTAGATTGTACCAAAAATGTACAAATGTACTCTGGCCTTCAAACGGACGCGAATTAGCCACGCACAGATAGAAGGGTTGCAATAAGACCAACCATTGAAAAAACATGTGGAGGCATGCTGCATGGCAACATCAAGTACTCTCCGCTTCTATCTGTGGTAAAAAGGCTCGCAAAAATTTCTCCTGCATTTCTCCAAAATATACGATCAACTCTACTTATCAATAGAATCTATATACTACTAGCTAACCGCATCTAGATGTCACCTCTTGACTTTCTTCTTCTTCGATGGTGGTGCGTAGGTAAGCATTCGAGACTGAGGAAGAGGTGTATTCGATTTCTTCCTCTTCCTCTTCTTCTTGACGCCGTTTGCTTCCCCATTCCCTTTAGTAGCTTCACCTTTGTCACCCAAACCCGAGACGGCTTCATCCGTGGCATCCAAATCACTGCGTGTGGTACCTGCCCTGGCAGGTTGATGATCCTGCTCTGCGTATTCATCCACATCATCAGCGGAATTTCCCTGCTGTTTGTCCGCCTTATCAACACTGTCATCAGACCTCAAAGCCTTCTTTTGTCTGCCTTTCTTGCTTAACCGGGGAAACGGCCGCCTAGGCTTCCACTCCTGTGTGGTGTAAGGTGCTAACTTTTTCAACGAAACATACTGATTAAGCTCCGCGTCATCGACAGCTAAGATATCCTTAGTTTTCATGCCATACTTGTTCGGCTTCACTTGCGTATACTTAAATCTAGTCGGCAAATCACCGATCACATCCTCGTAATCAAGTTTGTAGTATTCCTCGAGATGCCTGTCAATCATCACCTTTTCTTCAAATGGAACCTTAACCTTTTTGGCCAGCTTTTCTTTTGTAGCTGCGAAACCTGCTCCCTTGATATCCGCTTCCGGCGCTATTCCCAGCGATTCATCTTCTGCGTCGAAGTCAGGTTTTTCTAATTCCTCTCTGTCATCTGAAGCGAAATCAGGATCATCGGCCCCATAGTACTCTTCACCAAATGCTTCCTTCATCTTCTTATCGTACTCTTCGGGATCAAAATCTTCCTCCAAGTCATCTTCATCCAGGACTTCGGCTCCGTACTTTTCGCTAACGCCTGCAACAGTCCTGATTTTGGCCAATTTCTCCAAAATCTCTTTCTTCTTTACATTCTTCAGTCGCTTCAATTCATCCTGCCGAGCTCGCTCCTCTTCAGACAGACGGAGCCTCTTGTTCTCCCTCTGCTTCTTCCTTGTTTCCGACTTCTTTCGTACAGAATCGTCTATAATCCTGGAATGTCCCTTAACGTAAGTGTTATCCCCTTGTTCGTAACGGAAATTGTAGTCCGCCTCGTACTCCTCCTGCTTTTCCAATTCCTCCTCATCTTCGCTTAGCAATTCAGTGTCCTCACCGTACCTCGGAAACCTGTTCGTCTTTTGATCTTGATCAATCCAGCCTTTATTCAGAAGATATTCTTTCAGAAACTTATCGTTATCATCCAGGTCGTCATCTCTACCGAAGTATTCCTCTAGCTTCTTGGCAATGCTGGCGTCCTTTGCCCGCTGCTCTGCCCATGCAATTGCCTCGTCGGTGTCTTGCTTCTCCTTTTCGATCTCCTCCTTCGTCTTTTTCTTCACCCTCAGAAGATCGTCAGCGTCTTCCTCTCCTTCGGCTTCTCTCACACCTTGCAGAAAAGCTCTCTTCAATTCCTCCTGCTCCGTGAGATAGCTTTTAGGCCTGGGCTTCTCCACTAACTCTTCCTCATCCTCTGGGCCACCGTCAAGCAACTGGCGAGCAATCACATCTTTCAAATACTGGGGTTTCTGCTTCTTCACTGTGGTTTTGAGTTCTTCCTCATCTTCCTCGTCTTCATCTCCAAAAAACGCCGTCTCCTGCGAGTAAATACTAGGGTCACGTTTCTTAATTCTGGAAAGAGTTTCAAAAATCTTCTCTTCTGTTTTCACGGACAGAAGTCCGTCGTCATCTTCCTCCTCAGACGACGACTCATCGGAATCCTCAACAAGACCGTCCTTGCGCAACTCCTGAAGCCGGTGCAAGTCTTCACGTTCCTTGTTGTGCACGAACCGCTTGGCATACGCTACATTCACTCGCAGCTGCGGGGCAAACTCGTCGTCCCCTTCATCATCGCCAAGCAGTGCTCTCCGCCCGGTTGCCATACCTTCAGTCGACGGTTGACCTCCTGAGCATTCTCCAGCTCGATAAAAAGCCCACTGAATTCACCCCCCACCTTACAGTGAAATTACCAAATTGAATTCGGAAACCGCGCAGCTGCCGAGAGTGTTAAAATCGGTCAGAATTTCAAATGTTGCATACTAAAAACGAGCGATAGTGTCGAATAGAACTTGATCTGGCAATGCGCAACTCGGCACCTCAAGTGTGCACGAGAAATTCCTTAACCCTAAACACCTGCAAACCCGGAAGAGTCCGAACGGTTAAAGTTCATCTTCGCGTCAAAAGGGGAAAGAATTGAGAGGGAGTTGGGATTACGACGACTCAAGGGTACTTGACCCTTCGGCTGCACGGTCGAATATCAAGCGCTCTACTACCGAGCTAAACCGGCTATTTGTCGACCACCTATTCACAAAATATATTTTAAATATATCATCTACTTAAATCAAGAACAACCTACCAGGCCCAGGACAGAGTAATATATGACTAGAGGTTTGGACATATGGTTTGGACATATGATTTGATAAATTTAGCTAGAGGTTTAGGGATAACTTATGAAACCCGAAATTGTTTTTTGGTGAAAAGCTAAACCTATCTTTATGCTCTGCAGTTGGACAGAGCATACTTGTTACATTGGATCTCGGTATAAGTATTGTGAGTTGGTATACTTGGGGGAGCAGACTTCGTAACCATATTTTACATGCTCATGCGTGCTAAGTTCGCCAATGCAAAAAAGTTCTTGGCGGTGGGTACCCGAATTTTTAAAAAGAGGAAAAAAATGTAGATTGAAAATTTTACAAATGATTTTCTGTACTGTCCAGTATATGTAATTCGTGCCTCCATTTCCTATAATTAAGTTTCATGTGGCATGCGCAATCGATTAGTACGTGGTGGAAGTTCACATTATGTCAAACATGACATCAATGTAGTGTAGAAGAGGATTGTTCTAGGACAGTAGAGAGATAGTGTGTAGACTATGGGTGCTAGGAAATATTGCCCATACCAATTCAATTATACATGATTTTTTGGAAACGAAGAATCGGCCGGTAGTATATGAGATAGATGGAATGAACTTATTTTAAATCTTCAGTTCATAGTAGTTTCTCATGTATTGTTTTAGATGAGTATCGCTTTTCGTCTGCCATGAGCAGACTTCCTGATTTTGCAATATAAACAGAATCAGTATGCAACTAATTGAGACGTAATCTTCGACCAGAGGCTCAAGATCTTTCGGAAGTGGAACTATCGTTTCCCGGCATTTTGTCGCCACTTTAGTGTGTGAGTTTTAGTATCTCACGTGACACCGCTCACAAAACATATCGACTTCAAGTTACATCCTCTTCATGTAATGTTCGAAATAGCGATAGGATGTGTAGGAAATTTTCCGTCTTCAATGATCAAAACCTTCATTCCATTGGCCTTTGAGGAACTTGCATTTAAGATGGAAATTTTTGCGAGTGTCCCGGACTTCAATATGATGGACTCAATGGAGCATAGTAGTCATAAGTAAGACTTTACGATCATAGACTCCAGGGAGTATGGTTATTACTGTCAATTTGCATTCAGTATGTACATTTTGAAGAGTGTGCTATGGTGTAACATTAGTTACTGCAATAATTTGAATTCTTTGAAATTCAAAGTTGATTATTTTTATTGATAAATATTTTAAGAAAAATAAAAACTTTAGTGATACACTTGTGTTGATGTATGTTGTGGGTGGAGATGTATGCATGACAAGTTTATGTAATTGACAAGATTGTTGGATGGTTGTTCTGGACCGGGTTACCACCGGTACTACACGCGACATTTCATGTGCAGTTTTTGAGATAGCGATTTATCACAAAGAGAGATCTCTCTCCGTTACTTTTTGTCCTTGGGCAAGGTTTTCTTTAGCCTGTGCTTTGTTCTGTTAGATTCCTCGTCGCGTTTCTTATCACATGAAGAGAAGTGAAATATTTAATCGGTATGGTGACGGAGGGTTATTTCTAACATTGAAAAGAGGAAGCAGAGTGACGTAGATTTCATTAAGGAGCTAAAAGACAGATTTGCTACTCATTCGCTTTTCTGCAATCTCTGCTCTATTCGGAAAGATTAGCAACCGCCGAGACGTAGAGGGTGACAGCTCAACTACAGATTAAGTTGGACTCCAGTATTGATTCAGGCTTGGTACGAACGAATAAGCACATCGAGATCGCAGAAAGTGCTCATCATACATAATCTCCGAGCTCCAAACTGATCATACACAAAATTTTGCAAATTTCAAAAGCAACCGCGATGATTATGGCTTGCTGCAAAACAGGACTAGGTATATTACAAAGTTTGTACAAGGCAAAGCCGAAAGTGACAGCCGGTTGGACCGAAACCCTCCAGCGTCCATCACTCTCTGGCTTTTGTTCTCTATATCGCAGGTCTGTACACAATAAAACAATGACTCTAGATTGATCAAAATGGGACCTTGGTTCTTCCTTGCTTCCCACATGCGAAGCTTCGATTCAATTCCCCGTCCTCTGTCGTGAGTTGCATGCGCACAGGTCCGGGGTAAGGCAGAAACAAAACATGTGCATTAGCTACTGCCAGTTCTCACAGCAGTATCCGCAGCGTGGCGATGGAACGGAAGCATTGCTCCACACCGAGAGCTCGCGATCCTGTTCCGCTGACCTCCGTAGAATTCGATTCGATGCTCGTTCAAGCGGACCCCGTCACGGCAAGATCGGGTTTCTTGTCGCCCTCGGTTGTACCATCATCACGGTTGCCGAACACAGGACCGCCTAGACCGGCAGAATCCTTCACACCGTCGGACTCGCTCACGATGGGCACCCCGGAGGCGTCCTTTGTGCTGTCCACACGGCCCTTGGTGCTCTCGGTGTTCGCTCCCGGAGCCATGCTGTAGCCGGTGGCAGTGCGACTGCCCGGGGGGTTCGCTCCTTGGGCTCCTGACATTTCTGCTTCTTCTCTAGCTCGGATGGTTGCACTGTGAAACCTGTAGTTCGAGCTGATTGCAAATTCTGCACCTCCCGTGCTCTTTTATACAACTCACTTTTGGTGCTTGTGGTGAAACAGCTGTCGATGTGAAGTGCATGGGACGCCTACATGACCTGCAGAACGACGCGACGTGTCGTTGCCGGGAGGGTCTCCACTTGTCCAACTATGGAAGTTGGGAGCCTCGTCTTTCCACTTGTCCGTCTAGCTTTGGGGATTTGACTTCCACCATCGTTATCATCTTTGTCTGCTCAGATCGAGAATGGTAGCGTTCAGGATCAAACCTCTGATGTTCGAACAAGTGGTTACTATACCACTTTCTCGAATCGCATTGAATAATCATCAGTTGGATTGAGGGCAAAAGAAAGGCACGAGAGGAGGAAAAGTACATGGGGGTGCACGAAAGTTGGATTGAGCTCAACTTAATCTACCAAGGATCACGGGGATGAATGCGTTTCTTTAGATGAAAGCATCCAACCTCAAAGACTACCAAGTACCCTAGACTAAATAGTGGTTACAGAAATCTAAACTTCAACGTAAGTTATCATGTGCCACCGCGTGGTAGAGAGCGAGTGGGTGGGAACACTCAGACTAGGAGGCGCAAGGCACTCTGACGCCTCCATTTTGACAGATATCAATTTGCCGTTTGAGATATATCAAGAGCTCTCGGAGCTCCACAAGCTTACTGAATGTTGAAGATTTGTCTCCGGAGCAAACGGGGTCCTTGACCATAGCCTGGGCTTCATAGACCAAAGAAGATACCGTATACCGAAGCTCGGTTTGCCTCAGGCAAGTCCTTCAGGATTTTCTAAACATTCCTTGCACGGAAATTTCAATGTACGTTGGACAAATTCACGGACTGACCGGGTGGAAATTCCGTAGAAAATACACCCTGCGCAGTGCATTTTATTCGTTAAAACTTATGTGCTGCACATGGCCAGCTAGATTTACTAGCTCCACATTTGGATGCCATTTATTGTGGATGACATGTATATATAACATGATGTATCACATCCACTAACGGTTTATGTATTCTAGGAGTGCCAATAGGGTCAGAGGATTTTGTCTCACGCTACCTAGACGTTGCATTTGACTAGGATGTTTTGCATGTAGATGACCTTCCTCTACTAGGGGATCCGAAGGTGGCGTTTGGTATACTCTCATATAGTATTGCTCGTCGATCCACCTACATTCTTCGCATGGTTTCTATTTCACATACATTCATATCACGTTTGACAGCCTTTGATAGGAGGATCATGGGTGTCTTTGGTGACATCATCGGACTAGGGACATTCAAGTTTGTGATAGGAGATTTGGCAAGGAGACAAAAATCTTTGCCAATTTCATGTGGAGGGATAGGTTTATTATCGATGGAGGAGACGACACCTACGACATTCTTGGCTAATTGGACGCTCGTTGCACCTTTGTTATCTTCTCGATTTGTGATCGCAGATAGACCTATCCTAGAGATATATGCGAGGGACGTGGATACGAGATCATTTCCCTTACATGTATTATTGTGACATACGAGAGATGCTTAACCACGTGAGGTATGACATGAGCTCTTGTCTTTTTTCTCTCTGACTATCGATTGGACTAGGGTCTATAGTTTATCTTGATAGACTGATAGTTTCATGAGGCTCTATATTCACTTTTAGTGGACCCGGCCATTCCTTGTACTACTAGAGCTTGTCTACGCTCTTGTTTAGGTAGGGGTGCAGGCTTGTGGATCTAGGCTCGACCATGCATCATGGCTTTTTGACTCGCACCAGCGACTTTCTCTACAACGATGAGGTTCCGTCTTGGCTTGGTCCATCCATCTACATCTTCATTACTCACACACTAGTGTGATATCACTTTAGATGCAACATGTATTCATAGAACTTGTTGTCCATTCGGATGGTAGAGGATAGCTACCCATGATGTCATTAGGGATATGGTGTTTACTATGGCGCGAGAGGGTGGATACCTCACATGGAGAGAGCTTTGGTATGCCTTGCAGTCACCTAGGGTTAGGGCAGACCTGTACTTGGTTCGGGAGGACCAAGTCACTGTGGCGGATGTGGTGGTTATCAATCCTACTAGAGACATAATTTCAGAGGGGGTGATCACCCATCCTCCAGTATGGACGGCGAGTGGAGCGGCAACAGCCAAGGTGTCCAAGTATATGGGTATGTAGAGAGGTCAAATCTTTGTTTCTCTAGCTTTGGAGTTATATGGAGCTATGGACACCGACTTGGACATGTTCATGTGAGAATGTGTGAGATCCTACCATATTAGGTGGCATGGGATATTAGTCTCTTTAGCTTATTGTACAGCTACGTGTTTCCATTGCTCTATAGCTACATGTTTCTATTACTCTACATAGAGCACTAGTTGATGTAATCCATAAGAGAATAATCACGGTAGGTGATGCTTCTTCGGATACTCTGTTATTTGTAAACCGTTTTACCTAGATAGTTGGGATATCTTAGGTGTTTTTTGGACATATTTTCCAGTGTGATGCCATTGGGACCTAGCCCCATGTTATTGTTTTGGTTCCTTCCTTGTATGATTTGATGGGGTATCCCTTTTGTTATTCTACCATGTCTCTACTTACTTTGGAAAGTTGTGAAATTTATGAAACCGCGAAAAGTTGCTCGAAGGCTCGTTCCAAATCGGGCAACAACACCCGCAGATCTTGTCACCGCGGTGCTATGAGGTGGAGCAGCATCGACGTTACTGAAAAAAATAAATTTTCAGGTGCTTTAGGTGCACTCACATCGTACTGAAACTTCAGTATTCAGTAAGATCCAGTAAAACATTTCCGTCCATCCTCGAGTTCAGGTTACACATGTGCTGACATAATAAATGTATGTGGTCACAGGAAAACTCAAGTAATCTAGATTTGGGTGACCCACACGAACAGGCTGACTCTCGATATCTCATTGTTCCAGAACTGTCCTACATAAAAAAGTTTCATACTTAACATCAATTTATTAAAACTGAAAGAGGTGGTAACTTGCTTACCAGTCCATCCAGTCACCCCCTTGCACTCTCACACTGCCTGAGCCTGCGCTAATATGTACGCAGAATAATATGAAGGTTCTTCATTTCAACACTCCACTTTTTAGTTCACAATCTTTCATCGAGAGTGTAACTCTCTCACCGTTTTCTACTATATTTCTCATTTTGGGTGTTGTATGAATAAAGAATAATTTCATAAGTATGGAAATTTTAAATTTATGTTTAAATTTCTTTTATCAGTCCATTGGAATGAATGAGACAGGAAACCTTCAAGTCATGGGTTGAGCTTATGAACGAAAATGTAGAATAGCCATACATTCATCTATTGTATTCGATCATAAGTGACCTGTTGAATACATCAATAATGCCACATTGGTGGATTATCACCAAGAGCCGAGGATGGTGGAAGGTATGAGTGAATGAAGTGTGGACAGTGACTCAAATTGATAGAGATAGAAAATGGCATCGCAAATTTGGATTATCCCATATTTTGTATTTAGCACTGGTCGAGTTGATTGCACCTTATATGACACCACATTCCAATTGGTTGTTGGCTTGTGAAAGAGTGAACATGGAAAAAATTATAGCTATGGTTCTCTACAGATTAGCACATAATACAACTCTTGAAATATCTTATGAATTTCACATAAAACAAGCAAATATAGTGAAATACACTACCATTATTTATGAAATTTGTGGCAATAAAGAAAATTTGTACCCTATATGTGTAGCTCTACCGCATGATGAACATTTTAAGTTTTCATGCAAAAGTAAAAAAAGTTAACGAACCTTTGTCTTGTATTGATGTATTGATGGTTCATGCATTAAGTTAGCTAAAAAAACCTCACATACAATTCCATCCCATAAATGATTGGTGTAGACATAATTAACATTCATTTTTCCTCTAGGGAGTTTGAAAAGTTGATCACAACTTTATTGACGTTGCTTGTCATTGGCGGATAAGTCAGCATAATGCAAGATGATGTTGAGTTTCTTCTCAATGATATCTATTAGTGAACACGTTGTTTTAAGATGAATTGATGTTCCATATGCAACTATCAGTTTTCTTTTTAAATAATTTTCACACACCAATAACATTAAGATCATATGATCTTAGTGTTATTGATTATCCACTTACACCACTCTTACAAAAAGCTTTTGACACTCATGATTTAGAGATTAAGCAAGAAATGATTGGAAGAAAAATCTACAAAGAATGCAAGTTTAAATTAAACATATGATTGCTATTTAGAAATAAAAATGAATTTTTTTGCATACAAGTATGCCAATGAAAATATCTGAAGTGTCAAAATAAATGATGGCTATAATTATGTCTCAAAAAATTTATGAAATAGATTATGAAAAAATACAAATAGAGGATAGAAATCTTATTTAACTACATTAAATCATTTTTAGATGGTAAATCATTGTTATAAATAAAAATAAGTAAATTGACAATGTGATTGAAAAGATAAACTTGTAAGAAAATGGTTTGATGTGAACAAGTTTAGATTTTACACACAATGTCTGTATCTTCAAAAATATCTTGACTTTTGAAATAAAGAAGATCCTTGAACATTACATTATGCTTCTTTTCAATGTTGTGTTTCATTTTTTTTGTTCTTGTAAAAACGTCAGTTTATCTATTCAAAGCTTTGCAATGTCTTTTAGCATATGTAAGTGTGATGAATAACTTTTTTGTTTAAATTTTATCGATTAATTCATAATGGCTCTCTTGTTGATCTTCATAGGAGCTAGCAAAATGAAAAACTTTCAAATATACTTATTTCCATGTGATATGTTGATGATGATGATTCTAACAAAGGAAAAATCCTCATTTTAGTCAACAAGAGTTGATGCTTGCTTCTTTGTCCTTAAGACTCATTAAGACATATGAGATCCTTGTTGTGTTCTGAAAAAAATTTCTTACATTTTTCTTCTCTAGATCTCTTGGAGCAAATCTCTAATCATACACTATATTAGAAGGCATATGAAAACCCATGTGTATTAAAACCATCAAAAATTCCAATACTTCACTTCAATTGCTTTTAAATTTCAGGAGAAGATACTTTATGATCCAAGCTTCAACTCAAAAAAATTTTATCGCTGAAAACTTTTCATAACAACAATTATGACCATTGAACTCATTTTGTGGTGTAATATTGTAACTTTGATTATGTACACAAGCTTCAAGCTATCATTTTGTACTAAAAAATTCTCCAATTCAGTTGAAATTTTAATCCAAACACAAACATGAGTTGTGAATTATATGTTAGTTGAATCATATTCCTCAAAATCCTCATAAGTTTCTTAGAATAGCCTCAAATACACTCTAAGATCTGAATTTCATTCTTCAAATTCAAATCATTAGAATAGATGGACAACTCATTATCCATTCTTAAGCTCATCTCATAGCTCTTGTTGTCATCTTTTCAACACTCTTTCCAAATTTACAAATGATTATTGAAAAGTCTTCTAAAACTCCTCAAAACCTCAAAGGACTTCACCTAAGTACCTTCATTGGTCCAAACTTCACGAACTGTGAGAATGACGAGTGATTTTTTTGATATCTTGTATGGCCAAATTAACTCTATATTAATTTAGAGCTTTACAATTACCATAACACACTACTTAACCATCATATAAACAATATGAACTGTAATTAATAAAGAGTAAAAATAATAATTCAAATTCAGCTAAATATGAATGGAACTACAAACAAAATTAGCGAGTTTATAACTTGAAAATAATTTTTGTTGCCAAAATTTCTACCAATCAACTCCATATGGCTTGCTTTTGGTAATCAATAGTGATGGATTGGAATCCAAGTGTTGAAAGTCATCATTACACGCAAGTTCATATCCATAGTGTTCAAACTTAATCAAAATGTATACTATGATATCCCAAATTGTGCCATAGGAAATAATTGGAGGAATAATCGGATTTGGAAAGTTTATCACTTGTTACATAAAGTTATCTCCAAAGTGATATATAAATCATGACTGAAAGTGATCTCAATGAAGACACCACATGTTGATTATAAATAGCTTGGACATCATTACATATGGAGGATCATGTTGTCCTCTACCCATATTCCATGTCAGCTCCACTATGTTCATATAAGCTTCTTTGTTAGCAAAGCAATGTTAAGGTCTCTTTTTTCCCGTTTGCATCCTAATCACATTGTATATATGACAAGATCTAAGAGCCTCATCAATATCTTCACCCTATAAAGTCAATCCAAATAAGAGCTCTTAATCTTACAACCTTGCAATGAGCTGTTGCTTATCCTGAGCTAAAGTATCATTGTCATAACAACGGCTTTGAGAATGACATATGTCATTATCTTTTCATCGTACTTGCATCATAACACAAGAATGTGGATTCCAATCCATTACTAGTGCTTAGAAAAAGTAAGTCATAGAAAATTTATTCTTAAGAATTTTTGACGAGGAGTATTACTCTGAAGTAATAAGCTTTTGAAGTATCATTCATGGATTTAGGGACAAGGTTGGAAAGCTCAAAACAAGAGCTACGAGGTGGTCTTAAGAATGGGTATGATTGAATAGATTGTTAATCTATCATGGTGATTTGAAGTTGGAGAGCAAAATTGAGATCTTGGAGTGTATTTGGAAGTATTTTGAAAAATCCTCAAAGGTTTTGAGAGATTGAGCTTCCATATAGTTTACAACTTGGGCTTGTGTTTAAATCAAAATTTCTCCACTTCAAAATTTCAAAATTAATATTTCATTATGCCATAAGAAGTGTAGAACCATTTTTATTAACATGATAGGGGAGTGGATACAAAGTATAGTAATGGCCAAGAATAAAGCAAATTGTGGTTTAGAAAAAAGGTTTGACTCTGTTTGTATGGGAAATACATGCACAGTATGAAGGTGGTAACATTCTTGTGCCATTGTATCTAAGCAAAATAAACTAAAAGTTTAGCATCTCGAGTAGTATTGTGTAGTTTGCAAGTGATACATGTATCAATATTTTGCCCATGTCGAAAAAAAAAACTCCTCTCAATGGTCAACATCTTTGTGTTGGTAATTTTCTAATGAAAGTATTGATGATTGTCTCTGAAGACAAATATATCAAATTTTTGAACCTTCATCTAAACATACAAACTACACAAAAGTAGAAGTTGATAAAACATAGATGAAAGGTGCATAATCATTTAGTCAAATAAACATTCCTTCAGATCAAGTGCATGGATGAGGAGAAGATGAACATGCTCCATTTTACTTGAACACCAAAGAATATGGACGAGATATACTTCATACTAATTTATATTGTTCGTTACTTAAAATTTCATGGGATACTTCAACCGGTTGTGTATAATTCTTATGTGAATGCACACAATGACTCCAACCTCACAGTCATTGTTATGCACAACATACATGTATCACTTCTTCTAGTTGAGATCATAGCCCAAAGAAGTGATACATCTATCACTTCTGTTGGGCAAGAATTCTCAGTTTAAGAAATGATGTGTGTATTACTTCTTTTAGTCATGAATAACTTTCCTTATGAAACGAACAATATTTTTGAAAGTTGAATTTTTCCCGTAAAATTTCACCAGGTGATACATGTATCACATCATCTGATTCTTGCATTTCTTCTTTGAGCAAGTTTAATTTTTGTCTGACCAAATTATATTTTACTTTTATAGATGTATGGATTGAGAAGCACATCTCTAACATAGGAGTGTGCATTGAGCTATTCTAGAAGACCAATGAGTCTTCCATCAATGAATTGTTGATCAAAACAAATGAATTCTGGTTTTTGAAGGATTCAGGTAAGGAGAATAACATTGAGTTTCAATTATCAATCCTTTGAGTGAAATCATAATCCTCATAAGTGGTTGATAAGAGAGAAATCATTGTTATCATATGTGAGTTGAATTTTAACAAGAAAGTTATGTGTTTGGAGATACAAAAATTTTTCCGTCTATGTGATGAACAAGAAGAAATTCATGTGAAATCACAGCAAAAAAATGAAGGCGACATACAAGCTTTGAGAGATCATGTCTTTAGCAGAAAAAAAGCCAAGCAGTTTATTCAATGTGATAACCAACATGACTAAGGAGCAACTTTCTCATGCTTGGCAATTGTTTTGGTCAAATTTCAGAGGAAGTATCACAAGTTGTTCCCAAACTGATCAATAAATGAGAATTGATAAATGAAGGTGTTCCTAAACTGGAGCAAGTTGAGCACTTCCTTGAGTTCCGACTTGGATCCAAGTGAAGCCCTAACGGAGAGCATCAGACGTGAGGATGAAATCAGAAAATTTCAAGAGAGGACGCAACATAGGAGAAGGTGTTAAATGAGATTGGAGCAAAAAGTAGTGCAAAAAAAACTTGAGAAGAAAAAGATGCAAGCCCTATAGGAGGAGAGAGAACGCAAAAAAATATTGGTGAGGAAAGAAAGAAAGAGCAACAAAGCCTCAACAAGAAGCTAAAGTCGAGGAAAAAGCAGAAAATAAGGAAGAAACGTGATCCTTTGCTTGTTGAGATTCTTTATATTTAATTGGCCATGAAAGCCAACCCACCACCGGTAGTACTGATGAACACCTCAAAAATTCAAAGGATTCTTGAAGAAAATGTGTTGTCGACAGACGAGAAAAAGAGGAGATTCTACATGACATTTGTAGGTGGCTAAAAGCACGTATATCATGAATGTCACATAGTTTTACTCTTGAAAGTTCAGTGAACAACAAATCAACTGCATGTTCCCTTCAACAATCAAGAGTGGATTGAGGATTTTGTTAGTCGGAGGAAGTAGTAATACATGTATCACTTCTCATCTTCCATTACTTCAACTACTGTTTGGTTTGAAAACTGATATGTGTATTATTTCTCCAAACACAAACTAGTATTGTTTCTTTGATTATTCTTGCATTTTGTTTTTTACCTTTGCTTTTGTTTGAGCTCTATGGTGTCAACCATGAAGCTTGAGCATGTAAGGAGCTCTATAAAGCTTATGGCAGTCCAAATTTTTTGGAATGCATTTGTTGGATACTTTCTTGAGTCACAAAGGAGTACATTCGGACTCTTGCTTGGGAGCACAATCTCGACCAAGAATACCAAAAAAAGATGACAATGTTGACAAGATCCAAATCTTTCATAAAAATTTTATGATTCCTAGAGGGGAGAAGAAATACAATTCCTTGTTGCATTTTGAGTGTGCACGGGAATGCATGTTTCCTGATTTTGTTGAAATCAATCAAAAAAAGTCCAAAAGTACGATGGACTTTTTCACCTCTCATTTCATCTTGATCATGTATGATTTCTACATGATAGAATTTGAATAATACATACTACATTAGAATTGAAGGGGCAGAAAGATGCACCTTCCTCCCCAAAGAAGAAATCTGCTAAGCTTCAATAAATAATGAAGCTCGCAGAGGACATTTAGCTCATTGAATGGAGGACACTCAAAGGAATTTGAGAGGAGATGGATGTTACCACCGTCATGAATCATGTCATTGCGAAAAAACTCTCCTTGATGAAAATATCTAAGAAGTCCATGTGAATCAAGGATCTGTCCAAGATTCATATGTTCTTCAATCAAGTTCCCATCAATCGGATTGGAGCACATGCAGGAAAAGCTTCTCTAAGGAGCCGATTCGGAAGCAACTTGAGTCTCCTCCATCTTCTCTTTGTGACCATGTAAGTAGAGCTTTTAGTGATATATGTATAATTTTACTTTTTTTTTCATTGCCAAGGCTAAACTTTTTGTTTAAACTTGTGATACATGTATCACTTCCATTAACAATGTAGTGTTATTGGGGCTCCTTAGATGAAGGGTGGTTGGAAAGAGAGCAGGAGCCGCTATAATGAGGAAGAAGAAGACCAAGTTTTGGACTTGATAACTATTTTGTCAAGTTCTATAATTTTGTTTGTAGATAGGTAAAGCATAGAGATCCGAGGGTAAAGGCTAAAGGAGTTCAGAGAATCTCCTTGTTATTTGAGTTGCGTTCACAAGTTGAGCATGTGAAAACATGTGTGGGAGATTTTGCAAAAAGCTTGTCTTCATTTTTTGAATTTTTTCTCAAGAATGGAGTACACACTAGGAATTATTAATATCCCTAACGGTTTCAGAATCAACAAAACTGAGTTCGACAAGGTGTCTTTCTTGGAGGAAGAATTTTTTTTGTTGTTGAGCATTTTGCACAATCAGCATCATCCAAACTCTAGCGTTCCACTCAATAAAAAAATGGAACATGGTGGACAAGATGCTACGTGATAAGTGCAATGTTGGAGCCAAGTCTAGCATCTCGTGAGTCTTTGTCATTGAAGAAGTGATATTGTATCATTTCTTCTCCTCATCCTCATTTCATTTTCACCAACAAAGAATTGATACATGTATCACTTTTTCAATTCAAACTCTCTTTCTTCTTTTATTCAATCTAAGTTGTGATACATGTATCACTTCCCCCTAATTCTAATCATACTTTTGTGGTTGTTTCTAGGGATAAAGATAATGTGGGTAGAAAGGTTCAAGCTAATTATATAGCCTAGTATTTTGAGCATTGGACCATCGGTTATCACCACAAATCGAGCCGCTAGAAGAGGGAATTTTATAATTTCAAACCCAGTGAAAATCAATAAAATGTTAGAAATTGTAACTTTGTTGCTCAAAAGTTTTTGAATTGAAATGGTTCATTGAGCATTACTTGTATTTGTAGTACTAGATCTTGGATTTGTTTGTTGAAAGTGGGATTGTTCCTACTATTGCGATGCTTTACTGCATCACCGTTGAAAAATCTCTGATGTATATGCATTACATTGGGACAAGAATCTAAACTATGTCGTTGAGTTTGACATGCGGAGTAACCAGCTTGGACCAATAACAAAAAATGTAAGCATCAAAATCCATGAACCCAATCAAAAAAGGGAGCCGATAATTTTGCAAGTCATCCCATCTTCTTCAAGAGAAAGAAGCCCGCAAATGAGGAAGAAAAATTTTCAGAAGACCTCGACGACATCTTCAAGAAATTTGAGAAAGACTATCTGAGTTATTTAACATATGAAGATATTGCAAGATCAAGTCAATATGCTGGAATATCTAAGAAAGATTCAAGCATACCTTGTCTTGTGAGAGTCATTCCATCAATTCCACAAACTGCTTGATCTTCTCCTATGCTAGAGGGAGAACTTCTTCAAGATATTCTTAAGGTGGGCCGTGATGAGTAGCCTTCATCTGGTCCAATGGATGTGATTAATTTGTTGATCAACGTGCTAGGATACATAGATCTTAAGCATGTTGAAGAATTCTTATGACAACTTCACGGTATGTAGCTCAGTCTTGGACTTTGCAAATCCTTATATTTAAATAAAATCATTTTTCATGCTCATTTACTTGCATGGTTTTCTCAAAACGTTTCTCTTGTTTCACATTTAGGTTCAAATCGAAGGCCTCCACCTCAATGGTTTGATATATTGCCCGCCTTTCCATGAGAATTGTCAGACCAAAACATACAATCTCTTATGTCATACCTTCATAACTTCTCATGAGTGATGTCTTGAACTTTTACATTGATTACCTTCTTCAAACAACGACTTCTCAATCAAAATTGCCTAGGTTGGCACTTTGTCTACATCATTTTTCTGAAAAACTCCATACTTATATCACTTAAATTTGGTAAAAAGAATTATATGATAATTATTTTTAGTTATTAGGATAAAATTTTAAATAGATAACTTCAACATAATCAAGAGTTCACATCATCAAAGAGGTCAATAGTTCACATAATCCACCCGCGGTAGTAATGAGTTGATAGGAATCAGGTGGTATGGAGAGTTACCAGCCGCTTCTTAATCATCTCGAATAAACACCATTCCGGGACTGAAGATTTCTGAATAAGCATGAAGGTCAACATTTAAGATCTTAGGCGAGCTGTAGGTTTGTATTATGATTAGTGTTTCTTTAGCTTATAAGCGACAAGATGTCAGGTGTATTTTTTAAGTTCAGTCCTTTCAGACATCTTCTGCCATGATCACAATTTCATCGAGGGTTGGTTATGTAATGTCTATCAGAATGAGGACATTGAGATACCTGCAGTTAAACAATGCATTCTTATATTCCAAACTCTAATCTGCCAATTATGCAGGAAAGATTACTCAACCAATCACATGCATCATACGATAGCAATCCAGTGTTTTGATTGTATTTTTTTATTCACAAGTTTCCGATTTAAGTCGTTTACCTTGATGAGAAACCAACTCGAGACATGAAAATATAATGGATTTACATCTTCAGAGTATCTTTGCTTCATTTGAATAAGTTTTAACGCTTCTCAGCCAGCTCGAGGCGTCAAATTTGGCCTTTCATTCATTCATTATTCATTTCTTTCATCTATTTATTTCACTTTTTGAGTATATAGTTGTATTATTTGCGTTCATACAGAAGGCATGGTGGCAACACTGTTATCTTTTCGTAGCTGGTAATCATTTATTATTCTCGGGCACAGCTAGATTACTGATGTACAAGATTACAGAGTCTTGCCGTTATCGGTGGTGAATATTAGACAGGCAATGTGCTCCTAGCTGGACCGTTATAGGGAGACTTCAGTAATCCAATCATATGATTTTATTGTTGGTGTCGTTGTTTCTTAAAGTTATTTGGTGAAGCTGCGCGTCAATGAATTAGAAATTTAGCTGTCATTTGGTAGCTTAGACTTCTGCATTTTGCTCATCGACAGCTGTTTACCAATCCGTGAGCCTTAGATCTCTAACTCCACTAAAGAACAATCAACATTCAAGTTGGAAAGCGCCTCAATGATTCGACAATTTACAATTCATGGCGTGCGTTCAGGTTCTGTAGAGAGCATCCAAGCCATGTTGGTGTGATATTGCCTTTAGGGGTATTCTTGGTAATTATCTCCTTACGCGAACTCTGTTGCTGTCCCTATTGCAGGATGGCATAGTCTGGACGTATGTAGACATGGTGGAAACAAATTGAATCTACTAAGTTAAAGGTATGGGACCTAGCCCCATCTTACCCCTTTGGATTCATCCATGATGAGGTCTTCTCATCCTCTTTGCTATATTACTTGGTGTCTTGGAGTTAAAAGTTAAAGGTATGGGCATGCTAGCATCTCTCGAGGCGGAGTTTAGCTATTAACGTCGGGTTTATCGTCGTATACTTCCGAACAATATGTATAAAAAAAATATTTGAATTGGTCTCTTTTTCTTCCCCCTTGCATAACTTGTTTTTCAAATGAAAAGAAACTTGTAATGTTCGGTCAATATTTGTTGTTAACCTTATCTACCTTCATGATTCTCACATGAACACATAATGATTCAACAGTTCATTGAGAAAATATCCATATCATGAATAGCAAGTTAATATCCCAAACTAAATAGGTAGTGACTGGCGTCATACGAAATATAAACGTTCATGGCTACGAAAATAGCCATGTCCATGGAAAGCCCTAAATTGAGAAACAAACTCCGGACAACCAGAAACACTGAGTTTTACGTAAATGTTGAAGCTATAGTACACTGACATTAAGTATCCACGTGACTGATAATGATGTCACAGAAGGAGTTAGAAATCATAGAGGAGTTAGAAAGCAAAACCAAAAATCAGTCAAAGGTCTCCATCTATTATGCAGCTGAAAGCCAATATAGATTCAAGCATCAAATCCCAACAATCCTGTCAAGTAAAGACAAATCTACGATTAAAGGCTACCCTTCCTGGCTCTTTCTTAGATCTACCTCTTCGTCAACACCACGCTAGGGCTCTGAAAGCATGTCCTGTATACCCATTACTTGAAAAGATATATTTCAAAGCTTGTTTTACTTCGATCAATTATAGCAAGGAGTACCTTTTTCTCTGAGAAGTGTACTTGGCCAACAGTTGTGAGAATAAAGAGAACAAATAAAGCAGAGAGATGAAGAGCTATACTAGAATGAGAACAACCATGGAATGGAGCCCGATGCGATCATCACTATTTGTAAATAAATCAGACTGAGTACTTTTTCTTACTTCATCCCCGTATTCCGTGCCTGATCTAGCTCTATCCTCTGCCTATATACAGTTAAAGATGATATGATTTTTCAAGTCAAACATCTGCACCAACGGTGTCATTAAGTTTTGCTCATCTTAAACTCTTCGTGGATGCTAGTTTCTGTCTTCGAAAGTTGCCGGAATAAATCTTCAAGTATAATTATGTTGTCAAGCCATAAATGGCATGTACCTTCCTAGGGTGCTTTTTCATCACGATATTCTATGCTTCCGTTACAATTCCATCTGAACTGCGCGACTCAAGTACACTGATCATGTAAATTTTGGAAGCTAAATAGTCGATCTTCCGGGATATAAACTGCTGTAGTCCTATATAGAACTCTCAAAATTAATATCTTCCATCCAAGCTCATGCATGACGTTTCGATCTTGAATTTGTTCCGATAAGCTCAAGATTCATTTCTCCTCAAGATCTCTCCTCCGGTAATGAGGATAGATTCCCATCCAGTATCTTACATGTAATCTTCGTATTCAACCAAGACAGAGTAAGAGTAAAACTAGAAACTCAAATGCTTGAATATGTACAAATTTTAAGGTAAAGACTCCTCATCTTCTTCTCTCCACTCTTTGGCTGGAATATTTGTTCTCCACAACCACCGTGGCTTCACGAGTACGTCATCATCGCCAAATGTTCACTCAGGAGGCCGTCAGTAACTTGGAATGTGGGGGAAGGACAGAAGAGAGCCTTTAACCACCATCTGAATGAATTTAATATCTGTTACAGCGAGGATTCATGAGGAAAAGTAACATGATGTGATATTTATGGTAGTAATTTCTGAGCATCTGATCCAGTAAGTTGTTCCCTCCAGGATAATGGTAAGAAGAATGATCCAGCCATGACATGACTTCGATGAAGACACGAAAGTGGTGGATATTTCAAGAGGTACGACGGAGCTTTTTGGTAATAAAATTACCTCCACTTGTGTTCGCATGCTATTCTTCCCTCCACAGCACTGTCGGATCTTTCACCAGTCTGAAGCTTCTATCTAGCTAGATATCCAATACTGTCACTTGGTCACACGACAACGAATTACAAGAAGGACAGGCGCTGTCACTGTTCAGAATTTTACTTAGCCACAAGACAATGTAAAGCCCGTACACTTGGCACCATAAGACTTGTAGGTGTGCATAGACATTTCTTCTTTGATTCATTTCTAGACAGTCAATCACAAAATATGAACCTTTTACCTCGGGGTCTCCAGCTGCCCATTGCGTCACAAGATCTGGAACGAGCTCCTGTATACTGATAACAGGACATTCAGACCTGAAGATTGTGCCCGTCCAGCCCTTAAGATATTATTATGTTTCAATTATTCCCTATCTACTCAGTTACTGCACCTTAAACACCAGTTGCAGCCGACAGCAACAGGATTTGGTTTCTCAAGGACTACACTTTAACTTAAAAAAAAAATTTAAAATACTTGCTGTCCCGTAAATACACCTTCCCTTTTTGTGTGCCCAAATAATTATGTAAGGGAAGTAAAGCAACAGAACAATCTGGCTGCTCACCGAATCTCCTAATCCATGTTCTACTCGCCTACTGTGATATTTCAGTATTAAAACTAGTAAATTTGCAATACACAGGATGTTCGGTGAATGATGTTCCGAGCTCCACTTCTGTTTCTGCTTTTGTTTGCCGATATTACATACAAGTTGATGAGGACTTTAAATACTGAGTACAGATACGTCTTCGTACCTGTATCGGTGTCACCCAGAGATAAATTTCATTTTTGCTTCTGCAGATTAAATGGCCTTCAGCTCCAAGTTCTGTTTGCTCGTCTGCTTACTGAAGCCATTCAAATGGTTGATTCTTTCGTATCTGAAGCCTTTGTTGGGGAAAGGAGGATCGTAATGCTGGATCGCATTATGGGTGGAATTTCGACAGTCCTGCAATAGCATAAGTTACTCTCGTAAACTGAGATTATCCTGATGCATGGAAACATCGACATCATGATCAAAAGTCACTAGTGGAAGTAAAATTCCAAACTTTTTACTGAGAAAACAGCCGAGCTACAATGAGAGAATTGTATACTTCACTCTTGAGACAGGCTACAAAGCTTTATGACAAAATTGAAATGTGCTAACTTATGAATGTCTGATTATAAACACTACAATTTGGTTCGCATGAAAAGGGAAGTCATCACATATGATGCTAAGTTACAAGAGATACGATAATACTTAGTAAGATGTGATGACAAATATTCAGAAGCATCCTGTACTCAAGCACAGATATGGAAAATTTAGAACCACAAGGAGTGCTACTGCTGACTATAACCCGTATAGATGAAGTTTATTAATGCGTTTAGCAAAAAGATTAGAGTGAATTCTATAATCCCTTTCAATCAAGTAAATTTAGTATTCCAAATGGTGAATGAATTTTAAGTTCGACTAAAGCAGAACTCTTTACTTTTGAGGCTAGAAGAGCATTTTATGTAGCGAGATGAGGATGCTGCAGGTTGGAAAAAAGGAACCGTTGATCATATCCAGTTGTTCAATGACGATAACGCATTTCACAGAGAGATATATTGTACAGGATGCACACGTTCTTGACATGCAACTCTATACAGACAATACCGTCGGTATCTTCCTAAGAAATGTCTTAGTAAATCACACTGGTCAGGATGCAGAACTCCGTAGAAAATTCGTCTTTCTGATGATGTCACGCGAAATGCAGAGGCTTTTACTTCAAATGAAAAAGAAAATAATGATTAGGAGCTGTCTCCAGCATGTATATTCATGAACTCGGAAGGGATGGGATCCTTTACCGAAAGAGATGTATCAGCAACAGCATGAATAACGCTTGGGAATTTCTAGCTTCAGTCTGTCCATTTAGTTCAGGGGGATTTGCGATTGTTTCTATTGTCTTTTAATTGTTGGGGGCATTCGTCTGATTTGTACTTGGCATGTCATGTGCAGCAGTCTTTGTGTTTATCCTCCTCAGATCTCATACATGGTCACACCAGGTGAGAACAAATCATGGACTGTTAATTCAGATTCAGATCTAGTTAAGGCGCTCACCGTCATACCTCACTTGAAGTCTTCGATCACAACTAGCTATATAGTATCTTGCTGGAGTTCGTGTTGTAGCACAATTAACACCACCAAAATCTCCTCATGAGGTGAGTCTTTGAAACTGCCGTCCATGACTTACAGAGCCTCAAATGAACATGCCTTAATGCAAGAGCATTGTAGCTCTGATGGGTTGACCTTGACAATTAATCACGCTTTTAAGAATTACCTTACACTGAATTAGCTACTTCACGTTCCATCCTAGGCACCAGTATCAAAAGCTGACCACAAAATTGATTTTAATCCTTCCATACGCACAAGATTCCTTTGTTTCCACCGAGACACCATTTTCAATGGATTCCAGTTGAACTCCATTGAAAGGAAGACCGAAAAGGATGCATTCGCCTCCATATATAAGGATAAACGCTGAACATGCCATTCGGTATCTGAATCTGTTACATCGTTGAGGCTTAAGTCGTCTATCTGTATTCACCTATGTCGTCATCCTTAAGACAGCTTCTTCACAGAAAGTGATAAGAGTATGGGTTCGGAAAGTCATGGAGTGCTTTCAATTTTCATCTTCTGCACAAGTGTGTTTATTCCTTCAGGTTGGCTGGTTGGAATAGGAGCATTCAACGTCAGTATTAGTTATAGTGGTAAAGTATCTTCTGGAGAGGCCTTAGCATCTGTTCCCGTATACACAGCAGGAAATGGCACAGGAGGTTCAAAACCATCTGCGTGGACACCAATCAACCACATGTATCATGCAAATTCGCCACTGCTGCCGGAAGATTGCGATGAACTCTGCGTGGGACTCATACGTTCGAAGAGAGTAGGCCGATATCTTCGAGCCAAGATGCGTACAAACATAAGTCTCGCCGTTCAAAATCGTGGAAGTATTCTCTGGCTCGATCGTCAGAAGATATCAGAGTGGTTCATCAAAATTCCAGTGACGGATACACCAGATGATGACGTTCAGATCGTCCGCCTTGTTCCAGACACTGGAAGCTACTTTACTTGGTTCCAGTGTAGACCTTGCATTGTGAGTATCAGGACTGCGAATTTTTCGAGCTAAAAGATATTTTCAGCAGGCCTTGTTCTTGAATGAATCTTGTTCATCAACCATCACAGAGACTGATAAACTGAATTTAAACGACGTACGATTTTGTCTATGATCTATGACCAAATTAAAAGATGGCGCCGAAAAATGAGAGGAACGTCCACTATTTATTGTCCAGCATGACATATACAGCTGGTCATGAGTAATTATTATTTCTAAGCAGAACCGAAGCAGAAAATCCATAGAATAACAAGCTGTGTGTTGTAGACAGGCATGTGCAAGGGTATAAGTGATGTTGAATGTCAGAATCTTTTTTCATGGTCATTCTACGCTTAGTTTAGGTTTTACAAATGTTTGGCAACTGTAGTTTATTGTCCACAACACAAACAGGCATCTTCTTTAGAGTTCTGAATTTCTGATCTTGATGTTTTATTGAATTGCAGAGGTGCTACCCGCAACGCTGGAAGCTTTTCAACCCCGTTATCTCACAGAGATACAATGCATTAGATCAAACCGATGGATATTGCCAGTCAGTTTTGGGGACTGCTATGGGAGTGTCAGCGGACGAAGTCTTCTGCAATTATAGAGCCCTCTACCAGGATGGTACCATCAGTTTGGGCCGTGTTGCGACTAACACATTTCGATTCCTCAGCTTGGATGCAGGAAACTACCTGTTCTTGAACCAATTAGGCTTTGGCTGCGGCTACCGAAACAGACAAGGCCGCAACACCGGAATGTCGGGCATCCTGGGTCTGAGCAGATTTGGAGGTATTTCCTGGCCTGAGCAGATGTTACCAGTCATTGGAGCGTCGTATGGTTTTTGCTTGCCCATAGCCGGAACCAGAGAAGATTCTGGATATATCGTCCTGGGCGATGACGGGATGCCTGGTACTTTCTTTCATCCCACCTTTCGTTGCAGACGATCTGAGCCCGTCACAATCGTAGGAAAGTTCGCAGTGTATACAACATATACTTAGCCAACATCGCCACCAAGCATCAGGCATCACTAGCTATACATGTACATGCACCGTTTATCAAGTGAGAGAAGTATATATATCAGCAGTCTGCATAGCTCGACAGAGCTTTGTGTTGCTATGAAACAGTCTGCATCGTGTGAGACTGTCAGTGATTATATTGACGTTTCGATCTGATTCTGCAGCCCCAGGACAAGGCTACCAGACGGTCAACTTTGCTGTGGGTGGAAGACAAGAATACTTTTACCTGGATGCGGTGGATATGATGCTGCAAGGTGTAGGGGTGGGTGTGCCACCGAACACTTTCAATTTCAACCAAGACGGAACGGGGGGGCTGATGATGGACACCGGCACAATGATATCGGATTTTATACCTGCAGCTTACACTGTGTTCAGAGATGCGTATAGAACTGCAATGCTCCCACTCTTGGGTCCAGTAAAATTTAGTGGAAAATTGGGGCTCGACACCTGCTATGACGTGACCAATATTGATGTAGATAATCTGGCGCTGCCCATTATGGGATTCATGTTGAGGAATGGTTTGCAATTCCAGTTCACAAGAATTGGAAGTTATTTCACGTACTTTACTACATCTGGAAGGCCTGTGCTATGCTTACCTATGATACCGTATGATGATGCTCGGCACAGGTGGTCGATTTTTGGTGCCTACCAGATGATGCAGACACACATGAACTTTGACGTCCCCAATAATCGTCTCATTTGGAGAAGCGACGCTTGCTAACCATCGTCCTCAAAGTGAAGAAAGTAATATAATTAACATATATATACATATATATTATATATTATATTAGCTAACTTGAATTACGCGATTACGCGAGAATTACCTTTCAGTTTACGTGCTAAAATCTCGAGCTCTATCAAGGTGAAACATATAGACTTGATTTTGATACTCGAGATCGACCTTATAAGCTAAATACAGGTCTAGATGAGTTTAATGATGGCGGCCTGAACAGCTCAACGAAAATGTCAAACGGGGACGCAGCTCAACTAGACGCTGAAGGGAGGGTAATAAAGCCCTACAGCTATTTCATATTCAATTTCATCAGTTCGAGGTTCAATCGACAGGTATACACATACAAACACTTTATAGAAAAATTGGGGATGAAAGTCCATGGCATGAATTTCATACTTTCTTTTTTGCTTTTATTGGCTCGGTGGGTGATGATTCATCATATTATCGATGTTATGCAAAATCTAAAAGTTTGGGTTTAAAAAATTCACCATCCGGAGGGACAAGTCACACGTAGCAAATTATGTGTAATCCTTATGAAACTTGCGATCCAACACATCCCTTCTTACCAAAGTTTGTGCTCTAGCACAAACTTTGGTTTTCGTAATGATGTTTCAAAATCCCACAAAAGTTACAAACAATGTCCGTTCTAGAAAACAAAAACTTCATGGATAGAAAATTGAAACATGAAATATTTGGTATAGCCAAATCATCAATGTCAGATTATCCATTTAGATAGCATAAGGCCTCTAAAATTGAGTTTTAGTGTTGTCAAATGTACTCTCCGTGTAGGTTGGGTTGGTTTGACCCATTTGATAGATGTTTTTGATATGGAGAATTGTTAATTATATTTTTTGTTATATCTTGGTTTCATGTTTGAGTATCACGTTCGTTTGTGCTGGTGCTTTATAATTTGGAGTGTTGGTGCTCCTTTGTGCTGTCAAAAGTGAGGTTGGATTTACGGACAAGTAGGATTATCTATGTTTCTCCTTAGTGATATATGTAATAACATAACAATGCATTACTAAGGTGAATTAAGGTATAAAAGTTTGTTCCCAACGGGAATGAGATACTCAATAAAATAAACAGAAAGGGAAATGTGCAATTATGCTTCTTTAAGGACTCTAAACTGCATAGTCTGAAGAACTCAAGGATAAGACTCAACTAAAGTCTACACCATTCACTTCCAATCCCATTGATTCAGAAGTCACATGAATGCTTTGCTAAATTTATTTACTCATAGATGGGGATCTCTTCTCTTACAAGCCTCAATCAAGGTGATCCACTTGCTAAAGTTCTCCTGGGTGTAACTAAGCAGACACAGCTCGTGGGCAAATACCAGGATAGTTTCACATGTATTTGTTCCAACCTATGCTGATTACACATCATATACATCAGCTCCACAAGCTCTCATTTTACCCTAACTACAGTTTGCAGTTCAATCAAATTGAACCCTTGCAAGGAAAAGAGATCCGCGCCTAGTTGCTCTACTCCTTTTTATACAAGAATTTCTAACTCCTATTCCTAACTACATGAATCGTTCTCTCCGATTGCACTTCTGTCTCTCTGATAAATGCATCGATTCCTAATTGCATCTCAGAAATCTTGTCTCAATACTTTATACATCTCCTTGCGTTGCTCCTTGGTATCTCCAGGATTTTCCATTACTGTCACCAACTGCTCCAACCGCTGCATCTCCACATTGTTACATTGAGCAAACAAGTGTTGGGCGCACGTGTTGACAAGGGTCTCCAATCTCGCAGGTATATCTACGTCCATTTGGTTCAACCGCCACTTCAGGTCTTGCACCGTCTCTTGCAGTTGTAGATTCTCCTTCTTGACGAATTTCTCCGCACCCCGAATATGGCAAATCTCTGCATACTCATGTCTCGACTCCTAAATCTTCTTCTCCAACTCTACCTTCTACTTGGACTGCTTGTCCACGTTCTTTGTCAACAACCAATGGTATCGGTTTGGTCCTCCTTCCCGAGAGCTAGCTGATTCATCATCTTGATCAAGTTCATATAGCCGTCAGCTTGAGGATCCCACCTAGGCATATTCATCAATCCCATCTCATTCAACTCCATCACAACCGGAATTATCACAGTTTCTAGCTTATGCAATAGATGTAACATCGAAGATAAGGGTCTGCAATTACTTTCGGTCTCGGCTTCACCGTCATCATCTTTGGTCAAGATGGTTTAGGCATCACAACCTCTTCTACGCTCTTCCCCATATTCAACTTCTTCTTCCGCGGGCTAGGTTGAAAGCTCTTGTGCTGGCCTTTTTTTTCTCCTTGAGCACTCCAAGGCTACCGCATCCGAATCCGACTCTTCAATTTCTCTTGGATCTTCTTGTACTGGCTAATTCAGGATAAAGGCGATCTTCCTTCTGAACACATCCTTGAATAAGTAGATCTTGTACCCATTTGTCCCCTTCCGCTCTTTGGGATTGAAACACTTCCTCTCATCAAAGTTAAATCCGGTGTGTAATGCCGATCCTTCCCAATCGACTCCGTCCTTGTCTTCGTCATAATTCTAGCCTAGAGCTTTGGCCCACAACTTTGTATCCCACTAATCAGGTTGCACTCTTTTTCCTACTAAAGAAACTGCTTTCCCCCTTCTCAACTCCTCACACAATTCCGGATAAACGTAATCCCAACGCCACGATAAGAAGGCTCCTCCTAGTTTTCTAAGTTTCAGCAATTCTTTTGGAGTCCAATCAGCCATCAAGATGAGCAGATGAATTCTCCCCATTGGTGCCTCGTTCTTGTTCTATAAGTTCTTGACACACAATTACACAAGCCATCGGTACTCTCCTCCGTAACCGTCCAACGCTGTGCCAACCCTAACTCACTTTTCCGCTCATGTGACTTCCTAAGTTATTCATACACTTCCTAATTCATAATATTTGTAAGAATACACTTCTCATTCCCCCGAATATAACACTTTATTATAAAAACACAAAAAAATCCTACCAATTCTTCTAACTACGCACCTACAATATGACTTGCGGAGCTGCAGACTAGGTGAGTGACTGTGGTGATGGTAGGTTTGAGGTTTTCCTTGTGTTAGCATCTTATAGTGTCTAAGATATCTTCGATTGTGATGTTTGGTTCCAGGTAGAGATTTGTTGTTGTACGATTACAAAAATGATACACTAGTGTCACCGTGGAGTTCTATAGAGATTTAGAAGGAGAGATTGCTAAGGTTAGCAATGGGTGAATCCATAGTAGAGTGTGGTATCAACCTTGACCTTTGAGGCTAACCTCTCACAAACACTATAAGGAGAGGACCGAGTGCCCGAAGACCCTTAAGGTTCATGTCTCGTGCCCTTTGGGACCTGAAAGTTCAAAGTTTATGCCCATATGCTCGCAGTGCTCGACATAAGTGAGAAGGTCCCTGCTAACATGCGGGTGGTCCACCCCATACCAATTGAGTTAGTGTTATTTGCTATCAATTTGAACTTTATACATCAGTTTGATTCTTGCGTGATTTATAATGGATGCACAACTCTACGTTGTTTAGTCTGTTTATGGCTTGGAATGGATTATTCCAACATTTGGATGATTATCATGAGTTTTGGTATGATTATCTTGAGTAGATTGAGTTCTAGAGACAATAGTGGTCTTTAAATTACACTCTATTACTTTGGGTATAGCGTTTGGTGGCATGAGTTCATCATATGTACATATCACTAATAATACGGTTGGAGCTAGTCAAGTTGGGAAGAGTTCAGAGGTCCCAACCTCTAACCCTATTATGGAGAGACTACTAGGGGTGAGGACGTACAAGTTACAAGGTTTGCAAGAATTCCAAGGGAAGATTGGGGAGAGTCTTTGAGAGGCGTATACTCGAATATGTTGATTGATTAATGTTACCTATGGGATGATAGAGTCACAAGTTGTCCAATATTGGTATGGGATACTAAACATGGAGTTGAGACATAAAGTGAGAGATGCCATCTTATTACAACACACATAACCTACATTGGCCATTGTGTTTTGTTTTGTTGAGCATATTGAGCTCAACATGCAAAAGAATAGAGTGATGACTGCTAAGTTCAACAAGGATTCACCAACTTCATCAACACCTTCATCTTACTAGTCTAGAACACAAATCCTAAGTGGTTATGGTAGAGATGTGAGATAGTGTACACCATCCGAACATGGTGGTGAAGGTGTTAGACCTAGACCATTGCCATCATTTTCATGTCAACAATCAATTATTGGGATTGCGTGTTGGACATGTGCTAGACCACATCACAAGAAGGATTGCATTCAAGGTCAAAGCATGTGAGCATTATCATAGACATGATTTATCGATCAGTCCATAATTACGATCAATGAGAGTTACCATGGGAGTTCAAAGTGATAGGGGTGATGGTAGAGGAACAACTCCTAGTCAATTGTTAGCCCATGAGGCTAGTCATGAGGTGAACATGGAATCTCGACTAGAGCAGTTGGAGCATAAGATAAAAAATATGGTAATAGCCTAGCAAGATTCTAGCGTTGATCTCTCTAAATCATATGATGGATATGTTGCACAATTCATGTGTGCAACGGTACAACCATGTACAATTGTTGTGACTTATAATATAACACATACTATTGAGTCTAGAGGAACATTAGTGGAGTTGGATCCACAAAGAGGGGAGGCAAGCCAAGAAGTCAAACTTCCTCAATCTTTCATATTGTCTTAGACACTTAATATCTTATCCATGGCTCATAGACAATCTATTGGAGAGTTAAGGATGGAAGCCAATATTCATGTACTTGGAGATGGAGCAAGTAGGATCCAACTATCAACGTTATTTGAGATAGCATCTAGAGCAATGTTTGAGAAGGCAAATACTCTTGTTGATTTTCTTTTTTTCTCAGCCAACAATTTCTTGGCGTTGGGGTGTCATCATCCCATGTATTACGATTGGTAGCTACACTTTGCAAAAGCAAAGAGTATGTGTTTGTTGATTTTGGTACCAACAACATTAGTAATATTGATTGGTATCATGACATCTACTAGTGCAACTTGACAATGAATGATTATAGGATGCATGAATTTGACAATAACTACCACGGCTTGAATGATGGAGCTACTAGCGAGGCTGACATATGAGCATACCACGGTATCACCAAATGCAATGATGTTGGATAACTTGTGTATTCTGTTTGGTCCGACCTTCATGATAGGTTTATCGATCTTAACAAGTGTTGGATTCTTGTGCTAAACCCCTTATGTTGGGTACGGATGCACTACTTGGTGTTGGTTTGCAAAAGATCCATGTGAAGAGATATACATTTTATATTCAAACATCTCTTGGAGTTTCTAGTGATGCATAACCACCATACATCACATGGGGTGTTTTGTCAAGATTTGGCTTATGGAGAGTGCCCCAGCGCCGCCAGGTGTTAGTAGTCCGTTGCCTCGGTGTGCCAGATTTTCGCTCGGGCCAGGTTCGGCATTCCGGGCAGGCACTGGTCGGGTCGGCGATTCCAGTCGCGCTGTTTTCGATGTAAATACCCTGCGCGTGCGCCGTAAAGGGAAACCGTAGACGGGGCGTGCGGTAATAGTGACTGCGGGCTCGTGTTGCTTCTGCTGCGCAGTGTCACCACCGTTCATTGTTCCGCACACAGGGAGGGAGAGGCCGATCAATTGGCACAAGCCGCTCGCAGGTACACATACCAACTTATCGAGAGTCTAGAGCAGAATCGCGGGTCGCGTGAATTTTGCATTATAATCCTGACAGCCGAGTAAGGGGTCTTGTGTTGTTTAGGCATCGGCAGGGGCAGGGCGCCTTCAGGGCACCAGCCCATAGAGGGGAGCCTGTATACGTCGCTGGTCTCCCCGCGGATTCACGCATCATCGACCTGGTGTTGTGGGGGTATAATATTGGAGTAGTGAGCGTTGGATCGTGAACGTGCGTACGACGAGGAGGCATCTCTTATGTCCGGGTCTTCGACCATAGGTGAGTCCTGAATCCATTATGTGAGTCTGGGTGGGCCTACTACCAGGAGCCGCCAGTCATCCTTGAGAAACTACCTTGTCCGGAGCGGCATACCGAGTCCCAATTCCCTCAGGCCGCCAGGGTTCGGATCCCCCAGCCTTCGGAGAGAATTTGTGTGCAGGTGTTCGCGATCTCCACGGTGGTCCCCAGAGGTTCAGGATCTTGTGGGATCATGTGAAGGCGATACATTCCGGGCGACGGGTTCGTATATATACTCCTCCTGCCAGGTGCCGTCTTGGCAAGAGCGTTTCTCCTGGTAATTCTGGGTATTCAGTGGTACTCCAACCACACTTGCCTCGACAGGTCGCCGCAACCCACAGCCCGTCACAGGCAGCATTATCGTCTTGTAGAAAGGCTTTGACATCTTCAGAGACTGTCACACACACACCACCCCCGGAACCGGTCTTACAGCCCGTCCTCATCCTCTTAATTCACAACCACACAATCAGCACGTTAGCATTCAGGGCATACGGTGGCGCATAACAGCAGGAATTACGGGCCACAATCACAAACTATCAAGATGTGTCTACCTTCTATCTAGTCTGTGAGTGCTTCCTACTCAGCTCTCTTCCGCAGCGCGGCCATGTCCTTGCATTTGGGGGGTCATGGCTGACATTCTATGCTATCTAAAGTGGCCACCAGCCATCTTTCTATCCTCGTGTATCCTACAATCTAGGCATTTATGTAATCTAAGTGCAAATTCCAGTATTCGCCTTGGTGGTTTCTGCACCATTGATTCTTTCCAAAGCGCAATCATTTTGTCGATCACATTTCTCACCCATCCATGTATACTGTTTGTTATGTCATTCGTGGTAAAAAGCGCATGATTCCTATTCAACCATAGATGTCTGCAAATTTCCGTCATTATGGCCCATTCTGTGGCCCCCTCCGTTCCTCTTCCTTCGTCTAAAACGTTGTCGAGAAGTTCGGGAAAGGTGTTCTCTTTCCCAAAGCTGCATTTTCTTTCTAGCCAGCGCAAGAGTGCCACCCCCCTCCAGACTTCCTGAGCAATACCACAGTCGAACATGATATGTGACACCAACTCCATTTTCCCCCAGCCCCCAGGGCATCGCCCGTCTCTGTGTCCAATTTTATTGGCTCGGACATTGGTATATAGTCTCTTATGTAGTACCCTCCACATGAAGATCTTGTCTCTAGTTGTGTTGGTGGATTCCCATAATTTTTTGAATCTGTCCTCCCATGTTCTAGGCGTGACTGTCGTGTTCCATTTGTTGTTAAGAGTCGCCGCCAGGTTCTTATCGACAGCCCGGCTCCGGTATCACTCCTTCGCAAATTGTTCGAATCCTCCTGTGATCACTTTCTCATTCTCGGTCCATCCACCACTTTTCCTGAGTGCGACAGGGCCAATACCTTTCAACAGGAAGAAGCTATGCATGAAAGTTGTTAAACGCTCCTCCGCGAGCCGTTTATCTTCGTTTATCTGTCCGGCTACAAAACTGGTCTTCATTCTATTCCTGTGGGACCACAATAATTCGCACTGCGAGATTCGGAGGGTTCTAAGTGATGTCATGACCAATTTGGTTTTGGGTGAGGATGCATCCTTTTCTCTGAGGATGAAGTTCACTACGTGTTGCAGAGTAAGGTTGCAGGGGATGAATTCTCCTTCCGGGTTCCAGTACACATTCTCGCAGACTTTCCTCCAGCTCTGCGATATAGCAGCTTCACACTCCGTGCCATGCAGGTGTAGAGGCTGGTTGGTGAGTATCAGATCAGCGATTGTGTAGTTTATCCTAATTATGTTTCTGTCGTGCTTCCTTCTACACTGCCCAACTAGCTCTTCGAATATATTGCCCTAGGTGCATGCCGAGCCGTCTAATATCGCCCCTATCCATTAACCTATCAGAGAGGTGTTTGCATCCGCCGCGCTGCGTATTCCCAAACCACCCTCCTTCTTTGGTCTGCAGACAAAATCCCATTGCACTAGTGCCAGTTTGCACGGCCTTCTGCCTTTGTATCCCCACAAAAGCTGTCGGAATAGGTGTTCAGTTCTACTGACCACCAGGGATGATATTCCAATGAATGACTCGTAGAACGTGGGCAGAGCTTGCAGGATAAATTAGAAGTATGGCTCGGGATGCAAAGGAGAGGTGTTTAATCTTCCAGAGTCGGGAGGCAATCTTGTTGATGTAGAATTCTTCCTTTTGGCTCTGTGTTATATTCTGGCCAGTAGGTGCTCCAAGGTATTTTTGTATTTCCTGCTCCTACATCAACTTACACCCAGTGTGTCGGATATAGTCGGGGGCCGGTCCATACCAATCAGGAGGATCGACGACTTGTTGAGGTTCAGTCTAGCCCCGCTGGAGGATTCATATTTTGATATGGCATGTCTTACATGGGAGAAGGATTGTTTCTCCTCCACAAGGAATACTCCCATGTCATCCGCAAAGAGGGAGTAGTCGATTGCTAGCATGTCTCCAATTTTGTATTCTCGGATTCTCCCGTCCTTGTATCTGTGTTTGAGTTTCGTTGTAGCGGTTGGGTGGCAGTGGTGAAGAGTAGGGAAGGTAATGGGCATCCTTGTCGTACTCCATTCTCCACCAAGAAAAGGAAGGTCCTAGCTCCATTTACATGTACAGTAGTTGACGTCCCCACCGTGAGACCTTGCACTAATCGCACAAAGTCATTTCCAAGCCCGCATGTCTTCATCGTTTCCCACAGATACCCGTGTTCTACTCTGTCATATGCTTTTTTGAAGTCTAGCTTGATAAACAATCCCCTTCTCCCAGACACCTTAGCCGAGTCTTGAGCCAGCCATAGAGTCAGGATGTTGTCCAGCATGTTCCTCCGTTTGATGTGAGCTTGTCTGCTAGTTCTGTTTTTGGTTCATAAAGTTTTGTTATTTCCGGAGAATTCCATACTCCAAATAGGGCGAGCAACGAGTCGCCGATGAGAGATTCCCACAGTACGATTCTTTCGTCCTGGCACTCAGGGCCCGAGACGCTCCCAATGGTTACTCTCTTCCCATTTTTTTCTGCAGTCACCCAGACTGCACTTCCGTCCTTTGGATCCCTCTTGCACGACCGATGGCTTCCTCTTGCCAGCATGTCTGGTAGCGGGTAAGGAAGAGATCCTTCATCTCTGTTTTCTGCTCTGTCGATAGGCGTAGGTTCTGGAACGCTGTGAAGTCCAGTTCCTGGCTCATGAGGAGTTTTATGGTGTGTCTGCTCCTAACGTATTGCATGGTTTTCCCCTGTCCTGCAGGATTCCAGCTTGCTAGGATAATGTTCTCTGTACTTGACGCTCCTGGAGTGGTCCCATAGTTTTGTCCTACGGCTCAGGTCCTGTCCTCTCTATCTGTGGGTTCGTCTCTCGGCAATCCTGGGATATTTGCCATGGCTTCTTGCTGGTCTGGCATCTTCTCGTACGTGCTCTCTTGGTATATTTTATGTCAAGGTCCATATTCCTTTTTTGGTCCTTGTCAGTTGGGGAAAGTTCTCTCTTGGTTCCTAGTTGGACTCTGTTGGTTGCAGATAAGTCGATTAGCGGTTTATTGTTGCCTCTCCTTCCATTTCCTGTAATCCTAACAGTTAGAAGGTCTGGGGTTCAATTGGAATGGAAACAACAATTGGTTGCTGATTGCTTTCGATCTTCTCCTTACCCGCGTTGCGGCTTGCACACCAGTCTGGTCTACCCCGAGAGCTGGTTCTGCAGATTCCTGTGCGGCCCCCTACACTTGATCTGACCTTGAGTGCTTTCTCCTAGATCTCTTGGATTTCTCACTGCCGAGTCTTCCGTCACTGGCTTTCCTCAATTTCCCGCCAAGGATGTGTCTCAGTGCGCCGCCACTTCGTCTGTTACTCATCTTGTCGATGCAGTGGATTCTTCTTGGGCATCTCAAAATCGGTCTCCCCTTCAGTAATGTCATCCAGATTCTTCGATCGCAGCCACAATTGTCTATGAATTCTTGTTCCTCCTATCGCTCGATCCTCTCAGCCGGGCCTGGAGCGCTCCGTCCTCAATCAGGTCTCCTAGGTTGAGCATGGTTTAATCTTTGAGATTTAAATGGGTTAACTTCTGAGGGAGTCTTTGCTAGGTTGCACGGTTCTAACCTTGATTTTTCGAACACGAATCCGTCGTACGAGGTCCAATGTCAAGAGATTCTCTTGTCACGGTGCTTATTGATCAAAGCTGCACGGGTTTACTCATGATCTTCAGACATGGTCCGCAGAACGACGTCGGAGGGCGAAGGTCCCAGGCTGCGTTGTTTTATTCCTTGATCCTCGATCTAGTACCTGGCCCATTGTAGGAGTCCCTAGGGATTTTGGGTCTGAAAGTCTTTTAGCCTGGGATCTCGGACGAAGATTGTCAGAGGTTTGCTGTAGACTTTAACTTCGTAATCAGTGTCTCAAAACATTCATTCTTCAGATTTTTTTCTTTGTAAGTCGTAAAAGACGATGAAATGGCAAAGTTGATCACCCGAAAGTTTACTCGGGATCGTTGTGGAAGAGTGTCGCATCAGAAGGAAATCTGTGATCTCCGTATATTTTATATCAACCAGCCTTTTGTATATTGATAAAAAAGAAGAAGAAGGGATTGTAGAGGTATTTGTCAATAGAAATGGGATACATTGGGGATAAGATAGTTGTAAGACGGCGTAAGACGGCGTGTAAAATTGCATAAGTTGACTGTACAAGCCGCTTATAGAATGGCGAAGCTAGGTTGTGAGACGTACCAATACTTGGTTATACGTTCAAGGTTAATTTTAGATCCCAAGTTTATTATAAACTCGTACATTGGTTTTTGTCCAAGGTTTACTGCAAGTTTACGACGTCCATATGACAGACGTATTGATTCTATTCGAACCATGGGAACATAAGGTCCAGAACGCATTTCAGCCTGCTAAATCTAAAAAACATCCAAATTTCATAACTTTACGTTTCTCGGATCAAATATCTTCGCCATGAGATGCACAGATATGAAAACTTTCTTCGATTTCAAAGCAGCGTTCACTCTCGAGATCAAAGCATCAATGTACTTAATTGTGACAATCGATGTCCATGACGTTTCATGATCTTATTAAACTTCTCAAGCCACCATCTTGCTCTAATATTCCATCACACATCACTCAACTCTGACATTTAAGCCTTCTAGTTCAATTACCTCAAAAGGAAAGATTGAAAGTGATAAGCTAACGGTTCCACCAGGCCAATACAAGTCGTCCAACAGCAATCTAAGGTCTATCTTAAGCAAAACGTGTACCGTCTAGGACTTGAGTGCAGTCTAGAGACATGAGTAAAAGCCATCAAGAATTAACAGAAACTCGGTAAGGATGATAAAAGTCGGAATCACTTAGTTCATTCAATGACGAAGGATTAACCAAATTCATAAACTCACAAATGCCAAATAGATTTCTGCCATTGGAAAATAGTGCAATAACAACAGTCTGAGATAGAAATCTCTATTAAATCATAAGAGATGAGTTAGAAAGTCTTCATCTCCAGCTTGATCTTTGTGTAGTTGTTAGGACACAAAAAATCATATAACATATAACCTCTCCATGAAAAACATGCCAGCCCTAAAAATGATATGCATAAGATATCTAACATAGATTTGTAGCTTTTCAAATTTCTTCTTGAACATATGCTGAAAATTTGTTTGTAATCAGATTTCACGATTCGGAACGCAATATTTTGTTATATGCATTAAATGCTACTGAAAGCGAAATTATTTCCACTTTTGCTGACTGGTGATAATCATCGTCAGAGTCTGGACACCGGAAGCAAATCAGTTACGCACATACCCGCATGTTGGCTATGTGTAATAATATGTATTCACATATCACTTCAAATTATTGCCTTATAAATTATTCTTTCCAACCACCTGATCACACAGCTATTGTTTTATTATACTAAACATGATGCTGCTTTCACACATCTGCATGTGCTTGCTCCACGTATACCTACTAATGACTACTACATGATAGATTTAAGAATTTATATATATATATATATATATACATATACATACATGGCTCGGCCATGGCAATGGTCTACAGTCTTGAAGACCAAGTAGTAAGGAATACAATATATAGAAGATATATTGGGCATACAAGAATCGTGTCAGATGACTCACTAGTAGAGCAACTCAGACTTACAGCTAAATGTTATTAGGTCTAGAGAAGACTAGGACGACCTCAGCGAGGATATATTATAAGGACTTGACACTCAAGAGGCGACTGGCTATTATCTTTTTTGAAGCAGATGTCGCTCATATGCATGCTTAAAACGTAACATGACACCGTTCCTGTCACTGTCTATGCAGCTGCATATGTCTACTTGAGTACGTACAGGATCAAAGACCCCGAACCTACAGAAGCATTCACACACAACACATGCGGATTCCTGAAAGCACATATTGTGATTAGTCATGTATACAGTTACAATGTATAATTCATTTCATGATTGACTACTGGAGGCCTAATGTCTGGTTCGATTGAGTTTCTCGTACTTTTGGAAACTGGATACATAACAAATCACACCATCCCACTTTCTGCTGGTTAGATGTTCTTCCATGAGCATTGTAGATTCCAAAGTCTACTGTGAATTGTGAGCAGTGTTGAAAAAACTGATCTTTTTCCCCTGTGATATGTGTGCATTTTTGTGTCTAGTACGACCTGTTATTGACACATAATGGCGAGAAGAATAATATATGCGTTTGCACTCAGTAGCAAACTGCACGAGTTTTTATTAAGAACCTGGACTCATCCCATCAAAGCCTTTTTGATGTTCTTTACGGTAGTGACGTCAACCTTGAAGGCACCTTGAAGCACCTCGTCAGGGGTAGACGAGAACACGTTGGTGGCGATCAAAGTCACTCCCGGGTTCTCGCTGTTGAATGCAGAGTACCCAGTGCCTGACGAGCCTGCAGCCATTTGGTAGTGAATCAAGCCCTGGGGGAAGACAAACTGATCCCCAGGCTTCAAAGTAGCGCTGTAGAGTTTGTTTGCACTGTCCACGAATCCAACGTGAAAAATTCCAGACAGAACGAAGAAGATTTCGCTAGAACGGGCATGGAAGTGAGGGGGCACCAGTCCACCGGTTCCGAGCTTGAAGTAGAGGGAAGAGATTCCGAGACCAGTCACTCCGGGGAATTGACCTGCGAACTGGGGCACCAAGACCAATCCTCCTGCTGGCGGGCTCGGTGGAAGCATCTTGGACTTGAAGGCCCTGCTGGTGCAGTTTTCTCCGGTCAGAACTCCCATGAGACCAAAATCCGTAGTGATAGTTTGATCGTAGGCAACAACTCCCTGTACGACCAGGAGAGCTAATGCAAGCAGGGCGAACTGATGTAGGTTTGTCATGGCAAAATTTCACAACTGAGTATTGAAATCTGATGTCTGAACTGAGTTCTGGGTACAGAAACAGAAAGTCGTCGTTGTGATGAGTGAAAGACTAGAGTCTAGAGTTGTCTTTTATATGATACGGATCCTCCACTCTAGGACGTCATGTGAACTGTGAGGTGACTATTTTTGAGATATACCGAAATATTTAGAAGGGATGCAGGCTTTGAGCTGACAAGCACTACCGGAGAATCACTAGTAATGCACGTTAGATGAAAGGAGAGGGAAAATGGGCCAGGGAAAATGGGCCAGGGGTAATGTGAATTCCTAGCTCCAGTACCTTATACTTAGCTTAACTCCCAAATTTCATTTTTGTGACATTTCCAGATCTAGTGATCGCTTTCATCTGAAAAATGTTACCGCATTTTCAACGGAAAGCCTTGTTGACAATGGTTACTGTGAATGTAGTTTGAAGTTATTTGACCCATACCTCAACATACTAACACCGTAATCGTCTTTGAGCCATAAAAGCTTGCTCTGTAGCACAGGGGGAAAGTAAACCCGGTCAAAGGCCTTGTTAGGAGCTTTATTGTGATTGGACAGCATCACTTAAAAAAAACTGTGTACCGTTATGTCAAAGTAAGCCTTATGTCGACTCCACTTTTTGTCCTGTTGGAACGGCGACATCTGGACCTTCTAGAAGACAAGATTTGTCTTTTGGCACCTGATGCTCTATCCGGAATCGCCATTAAGACGCGAGAAGAATAAACGCGGGAAGATTATGAGCCACTATGTCCCCAAGGAAGATAAGACAAAGTTTACATTTCCATTCTTTATAGCAAAATCTGTTATTAGGATTGAAGGCGAGGTACATGTATGTGTTTATTTAGAATGGTGTCTTTGACTACGGATATCGTATGATGGAATACATTGAAACTGTCTCGTCATTCTCAGTTGATTTGTGGCTTACAGCAATGGACTGTGCGCTTGGGAGCATCCCTAAACAGCTTTCAGCCGTATATAGTTCTTGCGCTTGGAACTTCAGTAATGGTGCTCATTACTTCTGTTTAGCATGAGAAAATCGTATACTCTTACATCCATCCGCATCACCTTCATCACAGTTGCTGCAGAATACTGCGGTTACTGGCTTGAGCAAAACTGGTGGTGATGTGCATCAAACCTCCAAATAGAAAAGACAAAGAAGAAGGGCAAGAATCTAGTGAAGAGGTGGACAAAACGCGAAGAGATTGTCTACAACATTATGCACTGAAGCGCTACCCTGTGTGGGCTCTATTTGAAACGTAGGACTATTATTTGCAGACGTAGAACATAGCAGATTCGCGCATCTAGATATCACAGTAATTTTTTGGATTAACTTTTCTCTTTGGTTGATATTGCGGCCTGCTTCGACCTGGAGCCTTTTCCCGGCGCTTACCCCAAACATTGCCCTGCTACTTTTGAGGGTTATTCCCTTCTCAAGATACATTGGATGGATTCGAACACGGGTCTAGACGGGCCTGACCGGTCCCGGGTTGACCAAAAGAATGTATCCTCCTTTGAATATACCGTAGCCCGGACTCAAACACGGTTCTGGGAGGAACCAAACAACCGTGCAGCTGGCTGGTATAAGATATTGTAGTGGTCTGTGGCCTAAACTGGTAAGGTCACGGATCAATGTAACTATGTCGTATCGAATATAGCCAGGATAGAATCGGGTATCTGATGCCCGATTGCCTCGTGGAACATTCTCCAAAACAACCTTTAATGACAGTGTATGTTGAACTTGATCTTTCAATTTGGTTTTCTTACCATGATTTTGACCTTAAAAAGTATACAATAGCTCCAACAAAAACCCCACAATAAGTTACGCTGGATCTTAATGTGTTTCCCGGCCTCGGATCCGAACATGCAGTTGTTCCTCAAGCACTCCACTCAAAAACGAAAGACGACCATGACGAAAGGACGACGATGGAACTATACATGTCCACATTAGGAGGCGGCTTAGGGCTTTGAACCCCGGACATGGTGTCACCAAAATGCTTTGAAATATTCATTTAAATTAACTACCGAACATCTGACATCCAGAACAAAATATTTTCATTGAGACCTCTGTACGAGAGTTCACGAGCTTCTTCAGAGAGATCCTTCCGTGTTTCCACAGGACTCTGTCTTTTCGAAAAGAATTGCTCATGTGAAGCAAGTTCGTTTCTCACGAGGCATCCGTGTCTATCGACTTTAGACGTGGTGCACCCTTTACTATTATGTGCAGCGATTTTTCAGAGTTCACACAAGATAAACAGCATATTAGAATAGCTGTAAGAAACAAGTTAATATGGATCGTCGTTGCTACTTGCGGATAGAGTACAGTGCACAATTCGGGTGAACTGAGGTTAGCAGCATCTGAAGAAACCTGACTTGTGCGAGAAGTGTATGACAGCTGTTTCCAGAGTCACACATCTCGTACATGACACGCACGACCAAGAAGAGTTTGTGGATTAAATATTGGTGAAGCAACACTTACGAGCTTGCACGATGTAAAGTTGGAACTTGTCTTGTTAATATGCTTCTTCCGTTGATGCAGATTCATCATGAACTTCAGAAACAACTTATTTAGTTCACAGTTCGACCTTCGCTCGTGGTTCCGCTCACAACAGTATGCTGTTGTTGTAGTTGGAATTGTTTACATAAACTAGCTCAAAGTAAAAAGTACCGATTTTTTAGCTCTTTATTTCAACAGTTGTCAGCTTGTTAGGTACTCGGGCTTAATTAACAGCATAAGTTTCTAATAATTAACTTCATATTGGAAGTTTCAGGAGAGGATTAACCACATTGACATTAGATTTCAATTTGTGCGAGATTTCGTGGAGTGACCTCTATCAAGTTAGAATATTTTCTAACAATAGACATGGTATAATACCTTGTCATTGAATCACTCATCATTTACTTTTATTCTTGAGAATATATAATTATATAAATATGTTTGATGAGTGAGTGGAGTGTTGTGAACTACCTGTGATCATATACATTTTTCCAGCTAATGTACTCAAAGATTCAGAATTATTAAGTGCAACTCCTAGAATTCTTCCTTAACTCTAATGTCCATTGAGGGGAATATCATATAACTAATTTTTTAAATCCTGATTTTTAGTCTCATCACTATTCTTTCTCGTGCCTCACCTTTATTGTTACACACCCAACGCAAATCTAGTTGGATGCAAAAAAATCTGATTGACTCCGTCCATATCTGAGACAGTTCACTTCTGTCACTGGATTCTACGTCTTAAGCGAGAGTCTCGTATCTCCTTAAATTTACAGAAATAACGAGACCCATAGATTATTTTGTAATTCTTTTTACCGGGACCGGGTTGTCTGCAATGACGAATGTCACAGTAATTGGCGTGTTGGCCTATCAATTGATGTTCTGTGATTTTATTTATACGATCGTCGCAAAGTTATTGGATGCCATGTTGAACCTCTCTGATGGAGTTCAGCAAATAAATGAATTGTGTATCCAGTCGACTACGCTTTCTAAAATTTCCTAAAATCAGAGCCTGTGCTTTACAATTTTTGGACTACAAGTATACTTGAAGAGGAATCTCCGATAATCTGTGCTTTCTTTTCTAATTTAAGACTTCGCTTCTCAAGTTCCCGCCGCCAGCACCACGTCTACAAAAGAATTGCTTGACTTTCCTGAATCATGAGTGTTTACAAATCAAGCCTTCGTTATTGGTTGATGACTGAACAAACTCGGCGAACCTCACCATCAGTTGCCCACTGTATGTTACTCATCTTCGTCATGGCTGCTGCGAAGTCACTAGAGAAGGAAGAGCCTGCCTTCGAGTATCGTGTCACAAGCTCTTTTCCCACTGGATTCGTCAATAAATTTGCATCTGACTGGAAGAGACCTTTGTTGTTCAAGACTGCCTTGAAGTACAAATGGTCGAACGTGTTCTTGGTGGAGTCCATGGATAGCGTGCTCCCAAGTTCGTTCTCTTGGCACTTCTTCTTGAGTTGTTTGGCTAAAGAGGTGTCGATAGATGGATCAGTGAGTCCAGCAACTCCGTTGAAATTATAAAGACGAGACTGAACTGCTCCGCATGATGATTGGCCAATGGTGTGACCTCCGGAGAGAATGACCGTTTCTTCCTGAGTTAATCCCACAGCTGCGAAATTCTGTACCAATTGGTCGTAAGTCGAGAATGGTGATGGAAGCCGCTCATCCGCATCTGAAGCAATCGAAACTTTGCCATCTTTGCGACCGAGATCCAGGGACCAGCTCTGACCTCCAACCTGAAATTGTAGCGGAAGTCAGTCGAGCTATTACAAGCTGGTTCTTCATTCTAGTAAACTGTAAAATGGGATCGAAACTCTGGAGTGTGACTGTTACTGGAGCAGAACAAAGTGAGTAGACTTGAGGAGAAGTTTTCTACCTTGACTGTGGCATCACGAGCAGCAAGGGCGAGAATATCGGCACATGATACAATTCCAGGGCACTCGGCCTCTAGCGCCGCTTTGATTTGGTCAATCTCAAGAAATCCTCGTAGCGATCCAGCATTAGGTCGTGCATCCTTCTCAGCTGTTTTGGTTGGCGAATTTAAGAGCACAGAAGCATCACAACCCTGCACCATGGACATCACAATCGTCTCAACAGATGTTGTCATATTGAAGTTTGCTGCATACGAAAGTCTCATTCGCAGAGTCCATTCGTTTCGTGAAAATGCTGCACCTGAAATCGTAGACTATATCGCTTATAGACAGATGGTATAATGGAATAGTGAAAACTCACCCTTACGAAGCAGTCGTGAAAATGCAGTCGCAGGAATCCTCCCGCCAGGTTCTTGTTTGCCTTCACAAATTGGTTGACCATGTCGGTCACTATGGACGTTGCTTGCGGGCATGATTCCGAATAGTAATCAGCACCACTGTAGGAGTGAGCATCCGTTGTTGTCACTAGAATAAGTCCCAATAGACTCAGTAAGCAGAGAGGTGAAAACGAGCCCATCTTGAAAATGCTTTGTCAATGCGCTACTATTGCCTCGACTTGCACAGGTCGACGAAGAAAGCAGAAAGCTCACTCCAAATTTCCGATCAAATTGTCAGTTGATATGGATTCTGGATGGAGCTCAAGTTCTCAAGCACTTGATTCCCCTTCCAAGGACAATATACTGGACGTCAGGGAGTGTAGATGTGCAGGCTGCAGTTGATTCTGATATTCGAGTTTTGGATGGAATGCTGGGCTCACCCTCCAGATATATATACTCCGGCCAAAGAGAGTCATTGACACGTCAACGTCTGTACGATGTGGACCTGGTATAGAAGGGCGTGGACTCGCAGATCTGAAGATTGTGGCGATGTGGAAAGGTTCAACAAGGTCATGGCATACGCCAAAAACTGTCTATTTGCACCCGACCCAACTGTTGACTAATTCATCCTAAACACAACAGCTTTCACCTTTCGTAGTACAAGGTGAAGCGATTCCGGTGATCTCTGATGGTGACTGTCGACAAAAGAAGTATGAAGTCGGATGTTGAGGGAGAAATACAAGATTTACCTTCATGTAGATTCGCCTTTCAAGAGTAAATGGCCTCAGAAGATTTCCTGAGAGCATTCGGCGATTGCACCGAGTCTTCCGAAGCGAACATGAACAACGGAATATGGCATGTGTTCCTGTTAACCTACGCTTTGGAAGTGGGCAGTTCAACGGGGATAACTACGTGTGTTGCTGAGTTGGGATCAGAACGCAGAACGTCCGTCAGACGCAAATGACTAGAGTGTATACTACACTGGTCAGATGGGACCTTTAGGGTCGTATTTGCCCGCAGAATGCGATCACTGTGATCATGTTGAAGCCCTGGGGGCGTTAGTGGTCGAGCACAACGGAACGAGTTTCAGGTAAGATCGGGAAGACTAAAATGTACATGCGCCGTACAGCCTCTTCGAATCAGAATACTCGGTCCGCCATCTGAAACCAAAGGAGTGGCCCGCATCGATGATAGGACGCGAACAGCGTCAAAAAAGAGAAAGATGGCCCCATCTCCCGGATCCTGGTGACAAAAACGTGTGATTTTGTTCAGGCTACATTTACCGGACGCAGACTTCTGCGGCGGCTGGGAGACGTTAAACATCACTCACAGCCCTGGTTACCATTTGACCTGACCATGCGTACAGCGGGAAGAGGAGTCTGACGGGAATGCATGAGGAAAATGAAACGATGGCAAAAATATCCAGGATATGATACAGATAACCGGCCACACACCGGAAAGAAAACCCTCCAAGAATCACACGTGAGCTAATCAATCTCATGATAAATCCCTATCTGTCCTACTTCTACTCCAGGCGTAGCATATGTCATCATAAAACCTTTCAGATGTAATTCTTTTGTGTACTCGTTTGCATGTGAAAGGACCGCATCCTGCTGAATACATTCTGCTGAGGATTAGGGATGGTGCAGTCAGTCTGCTTGAGGTAACAAGCCAATGCAACAAGAATGCAAGAACTCGTGATGAATTTCGTGGACGTGGTCGGATCCACGTCATTCCATGCACAATGGCGACCAGTAATGCTGAATCTTTGAGTACATCAGCTGGAAAAATGTATATGATCACAGGAGATTCACAACACTCCACTCACTCATATTTATATAATTATATATTCTCAATAATGAAAGTAAATGATCGAGTGATTCAATGACAAGGTATTATACCATGTCTATTGTTAGACAATATTCTAACTTGATAGAGGTCACTCCACTAAATCTCTCACAAATTGAAATCTAATGTCAATGTGCGTAATCCTCTCCTGAAACTTCGTATATACAACCCGACTGAGTATTTCACATGATCTGCTTAGTATCATTATCTAGAAACTTCAAGTCTTCTAATTATATCTTCAATCATATTGACTATTTGATACACGTACTAACTGCAAAATATTTCGATGACCAACTCAGAGCTCATACTGCATAGATGGAGCAATATTCCCAACTTGATTTGTTTTGTTCCGAACACCAACTCAGTCAGCATTTGCTCCCGTAGGACCCGCAAAAGGCAATGATGATCTCTAGATTGACACTAGTCCCACTTTGTAACCCTGAAAGAAAACTCCAAATGTTAGGGGACCATTCTCAAAGTGCCTCTTGTTGCCCCATGCAGGATACAAAAGAATCTTCTAACGTTTGCAGTCTTTGCATTTTGCATTTGGAATGGGGGCATGAATGTAGTAATCTCTGAGCATTCTGATTAAATGATAACTATGATGATTAGAAGCAGTAAGGTAATCGATTCTTCTATTTCGTTCAGCCATGAAATGCCACCAGCTTGAGTATTCTCAGATGCATTGATGTGGAACGCGCTCCCAGCCAGAACTTTCAAACTCCTCATTGCATCATGATAAGAAATCATAGCAATTCCAAACGTATTCACTCTACAGGTTGGTTCAAATGACCCGCTTAAAAATTACAAACGTGTGCTTTGGCGGATTGAGGAGTCATCCTTCACATGGGCGATACTGGTCTGATCAAATACCAAGTTTATATGCTAGTGTTGAACCATATGTGCCGATCAGCCAGATAATTGATCACGCTTCTTTTACAATATTTCATGGATATAACTCCGATGTTGCTGCGTAACCTGAACTTTGAATCGAAATCTACAGTTAGTCTCATTTAGAATTCTCGGAAGACCTCCGCGGGAAAATAGTTGTGAGAGATCGCTCCACCTTCATCTTTTTAGAGTTTTGGATACATACTTGTGAGCTTACTAGTGAAATTCCAACAAGAGCAGGTAATGAAATACATATGCCAGCTGTTAATCGTCCTGTATTGAACTTTCAAGCATCTTCAGGGAATCCATGACTCAGATTTATTTGGTACAGTACTGTAACATCATGTCAAAATTATTGGCCTTTCAATCGATGGCTTTTCGAATCTGTGGACATGCTCATGGCTACTGTTATTGGATATCATACTGAACACATAAAAGAATCGCCCATCAAATGGTTTCAACTATGGTTCCTGCAGAAGTTTCCTATTTTAGAGCGTACACCATTCAATATTGTGGTATATCTCCGATATTCTATGCTTTCTGAGCTAGAGTCTAACTTATCTATTTCCCACAAATCTTTTTTATACAAGCATAAAACCAAGAATTTGAACTATCACAACCTTCGTTATTAGTTGACGACTGAAAAAGCTTGGCGCACCTCACCATCAGTTGCTCACTGGATGTTGCTCATTTTTGTCATGGCAGTCGCGAAGTCACTAGAGAACGAAGATCCGTCCTTCGAGTATTTTGTCACAAGTTCTTTACCTACTGGATTCGTCAATAAGTTAGCATCTGACTGAAAAGACCTTTGTTGTTCAGGTTTTCCTTGAAGTACAAATGATCGAACGTGTTCTTGGTGGAAAGCGTGCTCCCAACTTCGTTCTCTGAACACTTCTTCTTGAGTTGTTTGGCAAAAAAGGTGTCGATAGATGGATCAGTGAGGCCCGCAATTCCGTTGAAGTTATAAAGACTAGACAAAAGGGCTCCGCATGAGGATCGCCCAATCGCCTCCGGAGAGAACCAACATTTCCTCCTGGTCAGTCCCACAGCTGCGAAATTCTTTACCAATTGGTAGTCAGTCGAGAATGGTGATGGAAGCCGATCATCTTCATCTCAGCAATTAAAACTTTGCCATCTTTGCGACTGGTATCTAGGGACCATCTCTGTCTTCCAACCTGAATTTCTGCCAGAAATCTGTCAAGCTATTTCAAGGTGGTTTCTTTATTCAAAATATAGAGTGGTGTACAATCAAAATGCTCCATTATGACCGATACTTGAGCAGACCAAATTGAAATGTCTTGATACTTGAATTAACCAGTTGATTTTAGGAGCGTCTGTATACCTTGACAGTGGCATCACGAGCAGCAAGAGCCAGAATGTCTGCGAATCACACAATTCCAGGGCACTCCGCTTCTAGTGCTGCTTCGATCGATCTCGCTGTATCCCTCTTAGCGAGGCAGCATTAGGCCGTGCATCTTTCTCTGCTGCTCTGGTAGGTGAGTCCAAGAGCACTGAAGCATCACAACCCTGCACATTGGACAGATGAATACTATCAATGGATGTCTTAACTGAAACTATTTACAAGGCACATAGTCCTCATCAAATTACTGTCAACTATGACGGCATGCTGCTTATTGCCAGTATTAGAGTGTAAATACAACTCACCCTCACAAAGCACTCGTGAAAATGTAATCGCAGGAGGCCTCCAGCCAGATTCTTGTTTTTCTTGACAAAATTTTCACCATGGGTGACTATAGAGGTTGCCTGTGGGCATGATTCCGAATAGTAGCTACTCCCGTGTGTGCGTGAGCATTTGTTGCAGTGGCCAGGAGGATTAGGACCAGTGTACTCGGTAAGACTCGGTTGTGCTCAATTACTGACAACTCACTGCGCTTCAAACCGCCTAGACTTGGTGATGGCTGAAAAAATAAACTAGAAAAATGGTTCCAAACTACATACCTAAGCGAGATCTACGAGCTTGGTTGCGAATAGCTCAAATTTTCAAGCTATAGATTCCCGTGCCCACGTTTACACTAAAGTAGAGAGAGAGTAAATATAAACACAAGTGCAGACACTGACTTCTGAAGAATTGTTGTGTTCCTGGATGCAATACTGAATGCAACGAAGGACCTCTAGCGCTGACAATTTTTACAATAAAGAATGGTTCAACACGAACATGACCCTGGAAAATGCAAAAATAGCTCTTTACTGGACGCGATTCAAAAGGTAGACCACTCGGTTGACGGTTCCGGCCTTAAGACCCGGTCAAGTAACATAGTTTCGATTTAGCTGTTTGTGTGGACAATGTTTCGATTAAGGCGGGCCCACTAACTGAATTTCTTTGAACACTTAAATATTTTTTTCTTTCATTGACTTATCTTCTCATCGTTTTATGTTCAAATTATATTGCAGGAAATGGAATGTAGATTTCATTCTATACGACTTGGTCTGAAGATATGCTCAGTTCCCTACACATCTATATAATGAAAAATTTATCTTGATGACTGCTATCTTGATTGCATTATAATCTTTCACTCACGACTATATTCATAATTAGACTTGTGTGTGTGTATATCCATGTGTTTAAACTATGGATATGAATACTTCGTATCATATGACTTAGTTGTGAATTTAACGAATCACGTGTAACAGAATGTAGAGTTGCTACATAAACCTCCCAATACTGTATAATACAATTTAAGTCGAACTGAAATGAAAGGTGGCAGGAATAAATGACAGTACTTAACATTTTAATATGTTGAAGTCTGGATGTTTCTGCATGCTTAATGCATGGTCCAGTTGATAAACCCTTCATGGTAGGAAGCACGAGCGTCAGTATTAATTTTCGTGGTCCACGATTCAAAACTAATATGTGTCTAGCTTCATATCTTTGCTATACTTATCCATAGCAGAGGGTTTGATCAAGGACACACAATTCAAGTAAAGTGTTACTTGAATTGTGCAAGAAGATAGTCTTCCCAATGCAAGCCGAGCATTCGATTCATTTTAGGGGAATTAGTTGATTATAACTATTTGCTCTAGCATGTCAAAGTTGAGACAGCAGTTAAAGTGTAAGACATAATAAACTAATTACGCGCATGGGTCTCCTTTTCTATCCTCTCCGTATGTATAACGAGAAGAATAATCAATTTCAAATTAGAATGTCTTCAATTATGGTCATCTGATTTAAGTAAAGATCTAAAACACATACATACATGATCCCGTGTACAATAAAAATAATCAATTCAAATTTGAATATATTTTTAAGGTTCGAGTAATAGTAATAAATAATTATAGAAATTCTCGTTCATTTGTTGATGGAGGATGATGCACGATAGCATCTCCAAGTTGTGAACGAAACAAAAATCAGGAAATTGATGTTTGTTGTGGCTGAATGGTGCATGAAGTTGTGAATCTATCCAGGCCTGAACTGAGGAACTTCCTTGTGTTCGACTGACGTGTTAAACTAACTACACCAGAAAACATGTTGCTCCGGAGCTTTGAGGTTTTTTTTCCCATTTAACTAAAAACCTTGTTTCGTCTCATCGTCCATAGTTGATAAACATTCATTCATCCTAACACATTCGTACGTGTTCATGTTTTTCGTTTAAATCATCACGTGGTAACTGAAAAGAACTCAAATATCATGGAATATCTAGTTTAATGAACTTAGCGTACGGGAATCCTACATCCCCTGTTAGTTCTGCTCATGCGCATCAGTCATATCCCAGCTTCCTCTGCCGTTAGAGATAACTCTCTGAACTTCCTAATACTACTTTCCAGCTCAACTACTAAACTCCAATTCTAAGTAGTGGAATACCGCGTGACCTCTTTGTTCGCCTGGGCCAACCATTTTGAAACTAAACCCACCATCCCAAACCTCCACAAACTGGCAGTAAAAATCTCCTCCATATCCTACTTGGCTCGCACCATTTGATTTCAGCGCGAGATAACTAATGAACTCTATGTCATTTAAGGTAGAAGATGTCTTGTTGCCCTTTTCCTTTTCGTCCTCAATCGAAGCTGCAATGCTGTGAAGATACTCGAGCTGTTGTAAACTGATCTCAGGCCTCATCACCGACAGCGTCTTGTAATTTTTGAATATTTGATGTAGAACGCTCTCCCTTATCTCTCTGCAACAGCTGCGAAAATTGTTTAATTGTTCTACTAAATATCTAACATCGTATCCAAATGTTGAAGAGTACGAACTTATAAACTTGTCGCAGGTTAACCTCAAGTAGATTTTACAAGCACGGCTCTGGTCCTATAGGCTTCTAGAGTCAGGACAGACTGGATAGTGCCGAACCAGTTGCAGTGAAAGCTCCTGGTTCACTGAGAAATATGGATGTAGCCAGAATCCATTGTTGAGAATCCTCACAGCTGCTGTGATGATGAGTAAAGAACAAATTCAGTGAACCGGGTTTCCAACGCAGCTAAGAAATATAACTCGGTTGAAAACCCAGCTGTACTTGTTTTGGAAATTATGCATGTACTCAATGTGGCTGAGTGGAGGCCGCCGTCACACAGCAAAGATTACTCAAGCCACTTTCACGTAGCATTTTCATTAGCACATGGTATCGGACTGAGCTACTCGGTGCAACAAATCCACTTGGTTGGACACATGGTCTCTTGCTACACTACTTCATATTTACTGAAAAAGTGTTCACAGCTCCATGTACATGACTTCTAGAAGACTCAATCTCCTGGAATGTAAGTAAGAAAACATCAATGAGCTCAAATTGATGGAATAATAGGTCTGGTCAATCCATCTGGTCATTCATTATTCGTGATTCACGGTAGTTCCCAGGCCATTTAGAACTTCAATCTCGTAGTGTACGAAGGTGTAAAATGTTTCTGTCTCATATAATGCACAGTTAAGTCAAACTTAGGAAGCTTATCATCTAGACGTCTTACTGAATCTTATTTGCGAAGAACGAACTACAAGACACGCATAGGAATCACATAACACAAGGACCTTAGATTACACAAGAGAGTTAGCAAGTCACCCAGCGTGAAGTAGTTCTACATCAGCGTTAGCATAAATAATGAACAATTGCTCGTGCAATGATAGGTGCTTGTGCAATACTTACTACTCATCACGAGTTATGCGAGTCTTTGATAATGAAATCTTGAACCATGCAGGCTTGTCAGTTGTCACTATCTTTCTGATTATCCGGCCAGGTCTGATAATTGAAATCAGAGCTTAGAAGCTGGCTGAGAACAAATTTCCAAAGTCAGATGTTTCCGTGAATTGGAGTGCAGGAAGCAGCAAAAAATACCTCAATTCGATCCCCGATGAAAGGCCTGAGTCACATGTATGATAAAAATTGCACTCTGGTGCCAAGAGATGGCCATGAGCACTGTGTGGGACTCATGCTATCAGAGACAGTAGGCAGTTATCTTCGAACCAGGCCACACAAACGAAGAGGAACTCTCGTAACTCCATCATCAGTAGCTTGCCAAATTTTTCAGCGGTAGTAATTTGCCAAATTTCACTAGTAGCTGTTTTGATCCCAAGATCAACACTACTTGTGTTGTCATTACTACATATCCTCTTTGCTTTTGCAAAGTGTGGCTGCCAATTGTAATACATGACATGATTGCATCATCAATCCCAATAAATCCTTGGTTGAGAAAACACTAGAATAAACAAAAATCTTTGCCGCCTCTAACATTGTGATGGATGATACCTCATACAATATTGATGGTTGGGCCTTACTTGCTCCATCTCCAAGTACATCAACATTAGCTTGTATCCTCATCTCTCCAGTAGGTCGTCTAGGAGGCATGGATGAGATATTCAATGACTCAGACAATGTGAATGAGCAAGAAAGTCTAATTCGCTGGCTAGCCTCCCCTCTTTGTGGATCCAACTCCACTAATGCTCCTCTAGACTCAATAGTATGTGTTGCACTACAAGTCATAGCAACTGCACATGGTTGTGCCGCTGCGCACATGTACTCTACAACATCTCCATCATATGATGTAGAGTCAGAAGCTCTTGAATCTGATCTTTGATGGGGTATAGCCATACTTGCTATCTTTTGCTGCAATTGTTCCAATCAAGATGCCATGTTAACCTCATGACTAGCCTCATGGGCTAACATTTGACTAAAGATTAGTCCTCTACCGCCAGCCCTACCATCTTGACAGTCCTTGTCCTCTTCCAAGGACTGTCATGCCAACTGTCATTGATGGTAATTCTTGATAGAGATCAAAACATCGATCCATCGTGTAACCATATCTGTGACAATGCTCACATGATTTTGATCCAACAGGATCCATCCTTTGACCTTGAACTTCTTGTGATGAGGTTCACCACATGTCGAACACACCATCCATGTCAATTGGGGAATCCTTGCTTAACCTAGTGGTCACCACTCTCTCTCTTCTTGCATGTTTAGTTCAATACACTCAGTAAGACAAAACACAATAGCCAATGTAGGTGATGTCTCCTATAGTAAGGTGACATGTCTCACTCAACTCAATCTCCTCATGGTAACAAAACTCAATCTCCTCATGGTGTTCATGCCAAAACTCATGATAATCATCCATCGGTTGATCCTTCAAATATTGGAATAATTCATTCCAAGGAATAAACGGACTAAACAATGTAGAGTTGCACATCCGTTGTAAATCACACCATGAGTCAAACTCTTGTATGAAGTTATCCAACTCAATGATACAAACTATACCTTAATATCGTTTGGGACCCTTGTGTCACCATAGATATCGTCCATATCTCACAACAACGGTGTGGGTACACACTCCAAGATATCACCAACCTCATCTCCATCACTCTTTGAAATCAAACCAAAGTCTTCTATGAACCTCAAAGGCCAAGGTTGGTACCACATTCCGCTACAAATGCATCCATTACTAACCCAAGAAGTCTCAATTCAAAAAACTCTAGAGAGCTCCGGTATGACACCAATATATCACCTCAATAACTGGACAACAACAAGTCCCCAACTGGAACCAAAAATCACAACATGAGCCAATGTATCAACTCTCTAACCAAACAATAACAAGTACCCAACTAGAACTAAAAACCACAACATAAGGTATCTAAGGCATCACAAGATGCTAACACAAGGGCAACCTGAAACCTACCATCACCATAGACACTCACATAATCTAGAGGTCTGCAAGTCTTATCTCACCAAGGAGCAAGATGAATAGTCTGACTGATCCTCAAATCCACCCTCACTATAGGCAGCACATAGAAGCACTTACACTCCAAGCAACAAAGCACCAACACAAACAAGCGTGATGGCATTGTGTGTCTTAGATTTTCAGCGACTATCATAAGTTAATATTGACCAGAAAGGTCAACTATAAGAAAAATTGCGAAGAAAACGATCCAAGGTAGTTCTCAAACTTCTACAGGCTGGATGAAAAGACTCTTATTACTTTTCCAGTAAAGCATTCCAATAGAGGTGGTAAGTTGATAAGTTATTTTGAGGTCAAATATTCAATTAAAATTAATTGTATCTTTCTATTGGAAACTATGAATGCTTAACATAAATGTGATTTCAGTGTTCAATGTCACAATTTGAACAGACAAATTATAGTAATGACATGATTTTATAATTGTTTCTCTGAATCATATTTTATTTTCAACAGATCAAGTAATATATATCTCAAAATTCAAGCTTTGAAAATAATACTTTGTGAATATAGTTTGTATTTTTTTACATTATTGTACAAGATCTCATCTTAAGCATTAAAGTTAATATTCATCATATTAAGTATTAAGTCCATAATTCAATTTTTTTGTAAACATGAAAAAAGTATGGCATTATTAAAATTTCATTACTTTGATCATTGTTTCAAAAACTTGACTCAATACATCTAAGTTGTTAAATGATAGTGTTGTATATGGTAGATTTAGCATATGTCATCCAACTTCATTTTTATTTTCATTTCTTAGTGTTTGCTATGAGTCAAGTTTGTGCAAGAATATTAAAATCAAGTTTGAAAGCTGTGATTGAAACTTTACAATAGCCTTATGGAAAATAATCAGGTCCATTTGAATCAATGCAAAAAAAGTTAACAAGTGTTAAGGTTTTGAGTTGAAAAAAGTTTGGATCTTTTTTGCAGATTACATTTTTCATGTACATTGATTAACTCAAGGTTAGTGATGAGATCAGTTCAAATTATACAAAAAGATGTTATATAATATCTATCTTACAAAAAAGTTATGAATGAAGAGATAAAAGTAAAGAGACAGTGGATTGATGTGAAAATGTCATTTTATGTTATGTTTCTTATCCTATGTTGATGAAAGCTTTAGAATTGAAAGAAAATTAGAAGTTTAGTTTTATTATTTTTTGTGTTGGTATAAAAATTAAAAAAATCTGAAGTATATTAAAGTCTAATTTTCATATCTAATAATAATTTATATATATATTTTTTAAAATATAAAAATTATTATTATATATCAAAATTAAAATATGAATTTGAAGTAGTTATGAAAGTTCAAAGTCAGGATTTTTTGATTTTATATTTGCTTGTAAATGCATGACACTAGGTGAAGTTAATAATAGTTGATCAAGAAAAGATATGAATAATTCAAGAAAAATCAAGAACTCATTAATTTGGAATATTTTTCAAATTAAAAATATTTCTTTCAGATATTTATCATTATGTTAGCAAGTGTTTGGTTAAATTTTAAAATTGAATGAGTGTATTGAAGAGAAGTATCAAATACTCCAATACACAGATTAAAAATTTTTTTGAATAATGCATAAAAAAAAATAGCATTGTTAATCTTAAATCTTTGTATTTTGATTTAAAACTCATTTATAATCTTGTTTTATATTCATGATGCAAAGAGCAACTTTTGCACTTTACATATCTATTAAAATAGATTTTTATCCTTCAAAGTAATTGCATTATGCATAAAGATTTGATCTATTCAATACTTTCAAATATCATATTATGAGCTAAAATTTAATTTATCCTAATAAGAAATCTACTTGCATGAAAAAAATAAAATTTTGGTTAAAATATTTTTGGCTTGCATAAAATTTATCTTCTAATTATAAATATCAAAAATTTATAATTTATTAATATATAAATAAAATTCATAATATATGATTTATCAAAAATTATAAAATTTAATAAAATAATAAAATAAAATAAAAGTCAAAATTTAAAATCTAAAATTTTTTAATTCATTATTTGAAATTTTTTTGCATAATAATTTTACTAAAAAAAATGTTAGTTGCCCTAATTGTATATTATTTTAAATGATGATTTATAAGCATCTAGATGAGAAGATGTTAGTCGATCTATTGGGTATGTTAGTTGCAAAAGATAATCTATGATATAAGAGTATAAATGTGTTTTTTATCAAATTATGATTCAAAGTTTGCAGCATTAAAAAAATTTTATATGTGTTCATCAAGTGATAGCAGCAAGATGTATATGCATGTGTTTATAGATGTATGTAGTAACAAATGATCAGAAGGTTCAATAGGTGAAGAATTTATTGTAGAAGAAATTAAAGATTATATACTTCAGATTATTTTGGTTATTTTTTGACCTTGAGATTGAATCTATTAGAAAACACACTTTTAGATAATACAATCATAGTTTTACTAGATTGGCTAGTGTAATTTGGTATGATTGGTTGTAAAATTCTCCATCTTAAACTTTTTCCATATGTAGATGAAGTACTTGCATATCCAAATATGTATGGGCATATAGTACTAAGTTTAATAAGTAGTTTAACTACTAGACCAAATTTGAGTTATTCAATTTTTGCTTAATCCAAACACCCTTATTCATGATGTTGTTAGGAGTATTCTTAGATATATGAAGTACTAAGTTCAATTATTACTTAAACTCAATTTTTTATTTAAATTTGTATGTGTATACATATTTTGATTAGACAACTAATGTGCAAATTAGGCACTATTTGTCATATTATATCTTCAACATTGGGAGTGTAGTTTTTTGTTGGAGATTAAAGGAGCATTCTACAATAACTATGTAATTTACTGAGTTATTATATAGAGGAACTAGAAATAAAACATGCTAAACATCATGGTTGGAATAGCTACTAGCTGATATGTATTAATCATAATCTTTTTCAATTATTTTATATGGTGATTAAAAAAATAACATTCAATTGGCTAGTAATCATATATTTTACTAAGATAAGCAAATAGAGTTGCACTATCACTTTATTTATGAGATTGCCCTTGCATTTTAAGCAAAAATTGAGTAACAAGCTCAATTGAATAACTCAAATTTAATCTAGCAGATTTTTTATTTTATATTTTAATAAAATAAAATTTATAATTATAATTTTTATAAATAAATAAATAAAATTTTAAAAATAAAAATATTTTTTATTTTAAATTGAAAAAAAAGAAAAATTTATAAAAAATTTTATTTTAAAAAATTATTTCAAATTATATATATACATAAATTAATTTAAATTATATAATATTTAAATTTAATAACAAAAAATTACAGCAATCATATTTTTTTTTAATTCAATTAAATTTTTTATGAACTCTTTATTTCATTTTTATTTTATTTTTATGAATTAAAAATTCTGATAAAAATTATTATGTATAATTTATTAATAAATTTTTTTTATTATATGATTAAATAAATAATATATCGAAAATTATAAAATTTCAAATTTCAAATTTCAAAAAAATTTGATAACTCAAAAATAAAAAAATCTTTTAAAATTATTTAATTCATTTTTTAAATTTTTTTTAATTCATTTTTAAATTTATTTGTATTAATATATAAATTTATTATATTCAATAAAATTGCTTAATTTTGACTTCGACCTCCAAGGAGGCCTACTTACCGTGCTCTCGTAGATTGACAAAGACTCCGCCATAGGAGACGTTGCAGCCCCATGGGCCGAAGGTTCGGGTCGAGCATACGTTCCTCTCTCTTTGGTCGAGAGAGAGAGGCACACATAGTATATTTTAACATATTTTTTTTCAAGTTATGAGTTTTTATTTTGTACAACATATATGTGGATAAATATTATTGCTTATAAAGAAAATTATTTATACGTTGCATCATTTAGAAATGAACATTTTGTCTCCTCAACTTTTACCTTGTATGAGGGTCTATTTAGATTTTTGCAAACACATCAACAATGCAACGAACATAACATAGAAAAAGAATACTGCATATACATGGTTCACCAATAGGCTAAATACGCAAGTAGGAGTAAGTGTTTGATTATAAAACTCAAAGTACATGAGTCTTTATAGTAAGAGTCTACCTAGTGATCACATAGAGGGGGCAACCCAATATATATAGCCCTAAGGCTAGCAAATAACTAACTAATTAATCTAACATAACTATTGTTCAGGTTACTATGATGAAAAAAACAAAAGTTCACCTTACAACCCCACTTAACTCTATTCTAGGGGGTCAGCAATTCATGCACTCTATATGTAACTCAGCATGAAGTACTAGAAGGTAAACTAAGAAACTAGCTTTCTCTCTATGAACAAGAGTTAACTAAAACTAAGCTAAAACAGACATTATGTCGGATAGAGCCTACATAAACAAAAACTATTTACGTAACTCAATGATGCAAAATTTATAATTCTGCACAATGTCTTGAAAATTTATCCAGAGTAATCACTTTGATATAATGCATTAGCTGGATTAAGCTTTCTATCAATCTTGATAAGCTTAAGCTTATTAGACAATGCCTATCTCATAAAATGATACCTGAGGTCAATGTGTTTCACTCTTTTTTTCATCACCCGATTCTCCGTAACATGACGTGCAATCTGGCTATCACAATGTAAGTTCATGTTATCATATGAAAATCATATTTCAGTGATTAGTTTGTTCAACCAGATTGCTTCCTTTGCAGCCTCTATTACCGCAACATACTCAATTTATGCGGATGATTGGGATACATACTTTTGAATTGTAGATCTCCAAGTGATGCATCCACTTGCGATAGTGAAAACATATTTAGTTGTAGATTTTAGGTTGTTTGGGTCTCCTCCATAATCTACATGCACATGGCCCAAAAATGAAATGGCATCAATTGACTTAGCATCAAACAACAATCCATGTATAGTGGAAATCCTTAGATATCTAACTATCTACTTCGCTGCTTCCTAGTGTACCTTGCATGAATTTGACATGTATATGCTCACTTTCTCTATAGCAAATGTTAAATATGGTTGGGTGGACACTATCAAGTACATGAGACTACCCACTACGCTTTCATAAGGAACCTTAGACATAATGCAATTTTTAGTTGTGTCTGTTGGATAAAGGGCAATAGACGCGAGATGCTTGAGATGAGCAGCCAAGGGAGTGCTCATAGTCTTAGCACTTGCCATGTCGAACATGGCAAGCACTTTTTCTGCATACTTACTAATCCTTTAGTTTAGTAGCATCATATTTGGTCTCACCCTCAATGAGCATATCATCAACATACAAGGCAAGTATAATGAGCCAAAAAATTGAACTACTTTTTTGTTTCAAATACACACATGGATCGTATACACTTAGTATAAGTCATTGTAGCTCATGAAATCATTGAAGCACTTGTTCCACTACCTCAAGTTTTGCTTTAATCCATACACGGATTTAAGCAATATGTATACTATTCTCTCCTTACCCTTCATCATAAAACTTTTTGGTTGTCATCTGAAGATCATTTTATTAAGTGGTCCATGTAGAAATGTCATGAAAACATCCATATGATCAGGAATACACTTCGTATCATTATCTCCTAACCCTTCATCATAAAACCTTGTGGTTGCCACATGAACATCACTTTATCAAGAAATCGCTATAAGAATATCGTGACAACATCCATATGATCCATGATCATATTGAAAAAAACTACAAAAATACATAGCACATGAATTGTATAGAACTTTGCTACCATAGAAAAATCTTCATTGAAATCCACATCGTTACTTTATCATTTGGCCACCAATCTTGCATTGAAGATTTTGTTATGTGCTTCAGTAGCTCCATACTCAATTCTGTAAATCCACTTACAATCCACCATTGTTTATCTTGGGAAAAGTCTGTGAGTTCCCATATTTTATTCTCTAAAAATGATTTCATTTCCTCGTGCATTTCTGCATCCCACTCTTGCTTCTTGTTAGAAGGCACAATAAATAACTATCAACACAAAAGTTATTGTTTTTGTCGTTTATACATCTCTCTTTTATCAATCGTTTACGATAAGTTGTGACAACTGGTAGTAAGCATTTTTTAAGAATTCGGAGCTACTGTAAATCATGTTTGTGAAGATCGTGCTAAACCAGACTTACAAGAATAAGATAGACGTGGAAGAACAACTTGAATCCAAAACGTTTGTGTTAAACCAGATTGACTCAATATACTCCTTGACGGCTCCAATAGTGTTTAGTTTAGTTGCTTAGCAAACATCATTCTGCTTAGGAGTAGATGCTACATTGAGATGTTAAATAATCCTCTCCATTTGACAATATATATCAAACTTACATGTTATGTACTTTTTGCCACATATATATAAGCTTCTATTTTGAGATATGATTCTATCTCCATAAATCTTTCATCCATTACTTTTTACCACTTTTCTTCTCCAATCTATCTTTGGATTGTATTGCTCCATCCATGATATTCCTAGATATCGAGTTAATGTAATTACTTTCCATTCAATCTCTTCCTTGTACCGCATATGACTTGTTTTACATTCCATAGTAATTTCTCTATTGGTTGAGTTTGTACATTTGACAACTCCACTTCCTCATTCCCATCGGATATCAAAATCAATCTTTATTTCATTGTAACGGATCTTGATATGAAATTTTCTGCTCCTCCATGATTAGTTAAGACTCTCACCTTATGTCCTTCCATCATCCTATATGTAACAAATAATTATGTGAAATGTTTTGACATTGGTATATCATTTCATGAAATAAAAAATAATTCAAAGTTTTTTTATCACAAGATTTTTGATAGAGTGCAAATTTCTGCCTTAAAATATATTTTTTTTATGAAAATTAATGTATTAAGAGTATAGTGTATAGGAGATTAAGAACCAAACTTTGAAAAAATTTTCCTCAAAATTCTCAACAAATCACTTATATTGTTGAAAAAAGAGCAATTGTCTTGGCAATAAATTCTCATCATTTTTTTCATATATCAACATGATATGAGAGATTGAGTGGAAATAATGCTCAAACTTTCTTTGAGAAGCTTTCATTAGCACATCATGTGAGAATTTATTTCAAGAGGAACGCATTGAAGTGGTCCATTGATATCATTAAAGAAATAGATTATCCTTTATAACTTGACAAGGTCAAAAAGATATCAAATTGTTTATGATTATTTTCTGTTTCCATTTACAAGCGTGAGTTATGGGGAGTTAATATGTAAACAGAAATAATAAATAATATACTTCTGGTTGGGTCAAAGATTTATTCCAATGAATTATTTTTATTCACATATGACTTTGAAATTTGAGTAGATTAAAAACTATATCAAGTGAAGAAGCAAATAAGGCCTATAAATTTTAGATAAAGATTCTAGAACGACACAAGTTTGACCAAAAATATTTCAGAGATATGGTTCATAATTAATTTGAAGATAAATTTACAACACAAATCGTAAATATGAGGTTATGGTGTATAATAAATGTTAGGATGTTTGAATTTGAAAACAATTCTTGAATAATAATCTAATATTTTCATGACTTTATTATCATTATTATTAATATTATTTCATTATTGATTAATTAATGAATTAATTATTCATTATATCTAATATTTTATTTCATCAATTATTGCTTCTAATTTTTATCATTATCAAGTTACAAACAAAATTTATTTGCAAACTTGTATCACAATTCTAAAGTAGTATGTTTTTGCATCAAATTTGATTTTAATGTTGTATTTTTTAAAATGTGTTGTGAGGATGTGAATGATTTTAAATAAAAATAAACTATAAGCATTTTGATAAATATAGAAATAAATTTGGACAATTGAGTTGTATAATTGAAACATTTTGTGTGAATCTTTTGGAATACTCTCATGCATGTTTGTTGGAACTTTTAAATGAGCATTGTGGAACATTTCACTACAAAATTTTATTAGAGAATGTATTTTTTTAGTGAATACATTGATATATATAAATATAAAAGTTGATATAAAAATGATATAATTATTTCATTTTTTTCTATTCAACAGTCTATATTTTAATCCCTATTGGCTGTGTAGAAGATTGAAATGAGCAAACATGGTCATGGCTAGGAGTTGGTGTTACATTAAAGAAACTAGGCATTTACTTATTCATGTACATTACAGCAAACGTCCATTCGAAGATTCCTTATGGCTTGGTTCCATCTTCCTTTACCAATAATCATACCAAGCTTTCGAACATGGGCTGTTACAAGAGAGTAGATCAATGTACCGTACAGTTGAAGTTGATCTGAATCATACTGCACATGTTCGTGCTTGCATTTAATAGAGGTACTGGGTGTCAACTGGCTTCTGGTACAATTTCAGGTTGGAGTTCAGAGCTGGTCCCTGGATCTCGGTCGCAAAGATGGCAAAGTTTCGATTGCTTCAGAGGCGGATTAGCGGTTTCCATCACCATTCTCGACTTACGACCAATTGGTACACAATTTCGCAGCTGTGGGATTAACACAGAAGGAAACGGTCATTCTCTACGGAGGTCACACCATTGGCCGGTCATCATGCGGAGCAATTCAGTCTCGTCTTATAATTTCAACGGAGTTGCGGGACTCACTGATCCATCTATCGACACGTCCGACCATTTATACTTCAAGTGAGTCTTGAACAACAAAGGTCTCTTCCAGTCAGATGGAAATTTATTGACGAATCCAGTGGGAAAAGAGCTTGTGGCACAAGCTCTTTTCCCACTGGATACTCGAAGGCAGGCTCTTCCTTCTCTAACGACTTTGCCACAGCCATGACTAAAATGAGCAATATCCAGTGGGCAACTGAAGGTGAAGTTCGCCGAGGTTGTAAATCGTCAACCAATAACGTAGGTTGTGATGTTTAAAACTCATGGTTTGAGGCTTGTGAAGAAAGAAATTCAGCACATATATAAGTTAGATCCTAGAACACAAATAATTGAATAACAGAGATGAATCAGAGTTCTTACTGTAGAACGGTCTTATAGAGAAAACTTCTACAGCAACCACAGATGAAGCCATTCGATGAGCGATTCTTTTACGTGTTCAGTCTAGTTGATTCACTAGCTTGAACATGAAATCCAATAACAATAGCTATAATCTAGTGCAAATTTTGAAAAGACATCAAATGAAAGCTAGCCCAACGATTCTGACATCGCGTTACAGTCATTTATTGAGTCATTGATTCCTGAAGATTCTTGTCAACACAGGACATGAACATCAGAGCTGACATCTGTATTTCATTGCTTGCTCTTCAAACTTCATTCATTTTAACTTCAATATATCGACCCTGGTTGCTTTGCAGTTCTGCCGGGGCATGGGGAAAAGTCCCTGTAACTGTTAAGTTGCCGATCCTTAAACAACAAAAGCTGGACTTGTGGATAACCCGCGTTACGCAGTTTGTTGTCTATAGACTCCAGAGGTCTATATAAGCTAAAAATGATTTTGAACCAGAAAAAATCATCACATTCCCTTGCATCCGATCAAAATTCGAAAGTAGTAATATAAGCGGAAACATGTAAATTAGGCAAGCGCATGCGATTGTGGAATGCAGCTCTACAAGCTATGAGTATGGAGAATTGCTCTTCTCACCTCATTGTACTTGGAGAAGTCACGATAGATGACGGAATTTGTGAGTGCGGCATTGACATTGGACAAAAGTGTTCATGTCAAGTCTTTGATGATCATCATTATAGCTTGCAAGTTCGTATGTGAGTTTTGCAGAATAGCTAATCCATAGTAACCCAAGGAGGAACTAGGTAAGGAGAGACAAACGTGAGTGTCCTATCGTTTGTTGACGCTTTGTGATATATATGTATATATACATAATATGATTGGGTTTTGCTAGATATATGTATAGTATGATTCAGAGCTAAATTTATATTATATATTTAGTTCTCATACCTGACTGGAAATATGAATTTATTAGATTCATGAGATGAGTGTTTTATCTTCTATACTAATGTGCATATCCGTCTAATGAGAGGTTTGAAGAGATAATAAAATATTTTCATTTTATAGCATTTTGAAAATATATAACCTTTCAGGAAAAACCTCAACATTTTTATATGAGTAAAGTCTTCAACTCTTGCAGACAACTCTAAATACATATCTGATATGATATTATTAATTTAATACTCCTACGCAATTCAAACTGTACTGTAGAGTTTGCATCAAAATATACACAGTAAAACTTAAACTTTTATCCCTATTGGCGGTATAGAGAGTGTACTTCTATCTAATGCCAAAGTCAACTTATTATTTAAAAGAATTTCTTTGCGATTACATTAACTTGAAAATTTCAATGTTGGTTCCCATGTAATAAATACCAATTTTCATTTTGTTTAATTATAGATTAGTTTACTAAAGTAATCATATACTTCTTAGTAGATATATGTGAGGTTCAATGATCTGATCCGATACTAAGTTATTGAAGAGGTTCTTCAGCAAGGAAAAGAAAACCCCTATTAGGGTGTTTACATTTTATTTGGGATGCAATAACTAAAGTTTGCCTTGAAGTAACCAGGAAGCTGATAAGACACTATATAGTTGTCATGAATGAATGAATATGAGAAAAGAATACAAAATACTTTCGATTCTCTTGAACCTATGGACTTTATTATTTTTAACTATTAATATTATTGTATCTTTGTTAGGCTAGATTAATCTTACATTCTGCAGCAGTATAAGAGATTTTCCCACCACAATCTGATTCTTAGCTGAAGTAAAAACGTTCTCAGCTACTTATAGAAACATGAAGTAAACTTTTTTTTTCATGATGAGGTAACGGCAACTGCGAGCTGTCTTGTGCTGACTCTAACATTTACATAAACCTATTCAAATTTATAATTTTGAGAGGAAATGTACACCATTATCTCCACTAAACAAGTCTAAGTACTCAAATCTCACTCTAACCTGTGAGGTTCTATTGACAAACACTTAGTTAACAAAGTCTCCATGTAACAAGTGAGAACCAAGTCTGAAGTCATTACTAGTAATTTTGGTATCACTTTAGATGTAACATGTGTTCATATAACTTCCTGTACATTCACAGTGCAGAGTATAACTACCCATGATGCCATTACGGATGTGGTGTTTGCTATGACGCAAGAGGGTGGATATTTCATATGGAGTGAGCATTAGTATGCCTTACAGTTGACTAGGGTTAGGGCAGACCTATACTTGGTTCGGGAGGACCAGGTTACTATGACGGATGTGGTGGTTGCCGATCCTACTCGTGACATAGTTTCAAAAGTGATGATCACCCATCCTCAAGAATGGAAGGCAAGTGAAGCAGCAGCAGCCAAGGTCTCCAAGTGTATTGGTATGCAGAGAGTTCACCTCTTTGTTCCTCTAGTTTTGGAGCTATATCGAGCTATGGATACCAACTTTGACATGTTCGTGAGAGAATGCGCGAGAGACTAGCTAACTAGTCGGCTGAGGTATCACTTTCTTTAGCTTAATATATAGCCTATTTTATGCAACATATTTCCATTGCTCTACATAGAACATAAGCTGGTGCACTTTATATGAGAGCAACCACATTACGTGATACTTCTATTGTTTGTAGACCGTTTGATCTAGATAGTTGAGATATTTTAGGTGTTGTAACATATTTCCTGGTGTGATGCTATTGGGGCCTAGCCCCATGTTCCGTGTTTGGTTCCATCCTTGTGAGTTTTGATGGGGTCTTCCCATCCCTTTTGTTATTTTACTTTGTCTCTACTTTGGGAAGTACTTCGTTTCGTGGATGTGTCAAGGCTGGAAGCGCAACATGACAACAAGTTGCTTTTCATTCTGACTTTGCCTGTTCAGTTTGACCTTGCCTCCTCTTACCTGATTGTGTAGAGAAAATCCAACATTTACATTGTCACATGGAAAAGTACCGCGAGCTGAGATTTTGATCAGACGGAAGATTCACTCCATTTGCCAAAATGTTTTCAAGAAACTCAGTGCGCAGTGTTCATTTCGATGGGAGCCCCGAACCCTCGGATCTTCCTTCACGCCTTTTAGTGAGTGGGCCCACCTTATTCGAAACATTGTCCATACAAACAGCTAAATCGAAACTATGTTACTAGACCGAGTCTTAAAGCCGGAACCGTCAAACGAGTGGTCTACCTTTTGGATCGCGTCCAGTAAAGAGCTGCTTTTGCATTTTCCAGGGTCATGTTCGTGCTGAACCATTCTTTATTGTAAAAATTGTCAGCGCTAGAGCGCCAAACAACTCAAGAAGAAGTGTCAAGAAAACGAAGTTGGGAGCACGCTTTCCACCAAGAACACGTTCGATCATTTGTACTTCAAGGAAGTCCTGAACAACAAAGGTCTTTTTCAGTCAGATGCTAACTTATTGACGAATCCAGTCGGTAAAGAACTTGTGACAAAATACTCGAAGGACGGATCTTCGTCCTCTAGTGACTTCGCGACCGCCATGACAAAAATGAAATATCCAGTGAGCAACTGATGGTGAGGTGCGCCAAGCTTTTTCAGTCGTCAACTAATAACGAAGGTTGTGATAGTTCAAATTCTTGGTTTTATGCTTGTATAAAAAAGATTTGTGGGAAATAGATAAGTTCGACTCTAGAACACAAAGCATAGAATATCGGAGATATACCACAATCTTGAATGGTGTACGCTCTAAAATAGGAAACTTCTGCAGGAACCATAGTTGAAACCATTTGATGGGCGATTCTTTTATGTGTTCAGTATGATATCCAATAACAGTAGCCATGAGCATGTCCACAGATTCGAAAAGACATCGATTGAAAGGCCAATAATTTTGACATGATGTTACAGTACTGTACCAAATAAATCTGAGTCATGGATTCCCTGAAGATTCTGGAAAGTTCAATACAGGACGATTGACAGCTGGCATCTGTAGTTCATTACCTGCTCTTGTTGGCTCACAAGTATATATCCAAAACTCTAAAAAGATGGAGGTGGAGTGATCTCTCACAACTATTTTCCCGCGGAGGTCTTCCGAGAATTCTAAGTGACTCTAACTGTAGATTTCGATTCAAATTTCAGGTTACGCAGCAACATCGGAGTTATATCCATGAAATATTGTAAAAGAAGCGAGATCAATTATCTGGCTGATCGGCACATATGGCTCAACACTAGCATATCAACTTGGTATTTGATCAGACCAGTATCGCCCATGTGAAGGATGACTCCTCAATCCGCCAAAGCACACGTTTGTAATTTTTAAGCGGGTCACTTGAACCAACCTGTAGAGTGAATACGTTTGGAATTGCTATGATTTCTTATCATGATGCAATGAGGAGTCTGAAAGTTCTGGCTGCGAGCGCGTTCCACATCAATGCATCTGAGAATACTCAAGCTGGTGGCATTTCATGGCTGAACGAAATAGAAGAATCGATTACCTTACCGCTTCTAATCATTATAGTTATCATTTAATCAGAATGCTCAGTAATTACTTTATTCATGCCCCCATTCCAAATGCAAAATGCAAAGACTGCAAACGTTCGACGAGTCTTTTTGCCATCGTTTCATTTTCCTCATGCATTGGCGTTCATGTTACCTCTACAGAACAGTTAACTTTTCTTTTTTGTTCCCCCATCGAACTTCCTACCAATATTATGACACAAAGATCTAATCTGAACTTATTAGCTGCTTGCAAGATACATTTCTTGCCTACAAATGCCTGGTTCTGGCATTTGCAAGACATTCGCCCTGTCGCAGTCGCACTAAGAATTCACGAAGACTTACAAAAATCGATAGTGTCGCTGGGATTCTGAGTAGGAAAGACCGCAGTATCAGAATTGGAAATTCAGATACTGCGGTCAGACCACATCAGAACGCTAAGGTTTTGATGTGGTCTGGGTTCACAAAACCTTCGTCACCTTGAAAACGTCTCAAACATATTAAAGTCCATGCCCCTCATCTACCGCGGTAACTTGCAGGTTGTAATTTTATCAGCTTAAACTATGACTTCCGGTGCGAAGAATCAATGAAGAATGCTACCACGTGGTCAGCCAATGTAGATCATCCTTTCGGTATTGCAACGCATACTCGGCATCTTAAACACACCAGCCTCCAGGATTGGGATGGGACGCCCGTCAGACTCCTCTTCCCGCTGTACGCATGGTCAGGTCAAATGGTAACCAGTGATGTGTAACGTCTCCCAGCCGCCGCAGAATTCTGCGTCCGACAAATGAAGTCTGCACAAAATCACACGTTTTCTAGCCAGGATCCGGGAGATGGGGCCATCTTTCTTTTTATTGACGCTGTTTGCGTCCTATCATCCTTTGGTTTCAGATGGCGGACCGAGTATTCTGATTCGAAGAGGCTGTACTGCGCATGTACATTTTAGTCGCCCCGACCTTATGTGGAACTCATTCCGTTGTGCTCGACCACTAACGCCCCCAGGGCTTCTACATGATCACAGTGATCGCATTCTGCGGACAAATAAGACCCTAAAAGTCCCATCTGACCAGTGTAGTATACACTCTAGTCATTTGCGTCTGCCGGACGTACTGCGTTCTGATTCCAACTCGGCAACACACGTAGTTATCCCCGTTGAAGTGCCCACTTCCAAAGCGTAGGTTAACAGGAACACATGCCATATTCCATTGTTCATGTTGGCTTCGGAAGACTCGGTGCAATCGCCGAATGCTCTCAGGTAATCTTCTGAGGCCATTTACTCTTGAAAGGCGAATCTACATGAAGGTAAAGCTTGTATTTCTCCCTCAACATCCGACTTCAAACTTCTTTTGTCGACAGTCACCATCAGAGATCACCGGAATCGCTTCACCTTGTACTACGAAAGGTGAAAGCTGTTGTGTTTAGGATGAATTAGTCAACAGTTTGGGTAGGGTGGAAATATACAGTTTTTGGCGTATGCCATGACCTTGTTGAACCTTTCCACATCTCCACAATCCTCAGATCTGCGAGTCCAGGATCCTTCTATACCAGGTCCACATCGTACAGACGTTGACGTGTCAATGACTCTCTTTGGCCGGAGTATATATATCTGGAGGGTGAGCCCAGCATTCCATCCAAAACAGAACTATCAGAATCAGCTGCTGCCAGCACATCGACACTCCCTGAAGTCCAGTATATTATCCTTGGAAGGAGAATCAAGTGCTTCAAAAGTTGAGCTCCATCCAGAATCCATATCAACTTGACAATTTGATCGGAAATTTGGAGTGAACTTTCTGCTTTCTTCGTCGACCTGTACAAGTTGAGGCAATAGTAGCGCATTGACAAAGCATTTTCAAGATGGGCTCGTTTCCACCTCTCTGCTTACTGAGTCTATTGGGACTTATTCTACTAGCGACAACAACGGATGCTCACTCCTACAGTGGTGCTGATTACTATTCGGAATCATGCCCGCAAGCAACTTCCATAGTCAATCAGATGGTGAACAAATTTGTGAAGGAAAACAAGAATCTGGCCGGAGGCTTCCTGCGACTGCATTTTCACGACTGCTTCGTAAGGGTGAGTTTTCACTAGTCCACTGTACCATCTGTCTATAAGCGACATAGTCTACGATTTCAGGTGCAGCACTCTCACGAAACGAATGGACTCTGCGAATGAGACCTTCGTATGCAGCAAACTTCAATATGACAACATCTGTTGAGACGATTGTGATGGCAATGGTGCAGGGTTGTGATGCTTCTGTGCTCTTAAATTCGCCAACCAAAACAGCTGAGAAGGATGCACGACCTAATGCTGGATCGCTACGAGGCTTCGAGATTGACCAAATCAAAGCGGCGCTAGAGGCCGAGTGCCCTGGAATTGTGTCATGTGCCGATATTCTCGCCCTTGCTGCTCGTGATGCCACAGTCAAGGTAGAAAACTTCTCCTCAAGTCTACTCACTTTGTTCTGCTCCAGTAACAGTCACACTCCAGAGTTTCGATCCCATTTTACAGTTTACTAGAATGAAGAACCAGCTTGTAATAGCTCGACTGACTTCCGCTAAAATTTCAGGTTGGAGGTCAGAGCTGGTACCTGGATCTCGGTCGCAAAGATGGCAAAGTTTCGATTGCTTCAGATGCGGATGAGCGGCTTCCATCACCATTCTCGACTTACGACCAATTGGTACAGAATTTCGCAGCTGTGGGATTAACACAGGAGGAAATGGTCGTTCTTTCAGGAGGCCACACCATTGGCAAATCATCATGTGGAGCAGTTCAGTCTCGTCTTTATAATTTCAACGGAGTTGCTGGACTCACTGATCCATCTATCCACACCTCTTTAGCCAAACAACTCAAGAAGAAGTGCCCACAGAACGAAAATGGAAGCACTCTCGCCATGGATTCCACGAAAAACACGTTCGACAATTTGTACTTCAAGGCAGTCTTGAACAACAAAGGTCTCTTCCAGTCAGATGCAAATTTATTGACGAATCCGGTGGGAAAAGAGCTTGTGACACGATACTCGAAGGCAGGCTCTTCCTTCTCTAGTGACTTCGCAGCAGCCATGACGAAGATGAGTAACATACAGTGGGCAACTGATGGTGAGGTTCGCCGATTTTGTTCAGTCATCAACCAATAACGAAGGCTTGATTTGTAAACACTCATGATTGAGGAAAGTCAAGCATTTCTTTTGTAGACGTGGTGCTGGCGGCGGGAACTTGAGAAGCGAAGTCTTAAATTAGAATTTTAGGAAATTTTAGAAAGCGTAGTCGACTGGATACACAATTCATTTATTTGCTGAACCTTTTCCATCAGAGAGGTTCAACATGGCATCCAATAACTTAGCGACGATCGTATAAATAAAATCACAGAACATCAATTGATAGGCCAACACGCCAATTACTGTGACATTCGTCATTGCCGACAACCCGGTCCCGGTAAAAAGAATTACAAATAATCTATGGGTCTCGTTATTTCTGTAAATTTAAGGGGATACGAGACTCTCGCTTAAGACGTAGAATCCAGTGACAGAAGTGAACTGTCTCACATATGGATGTAGTCAATCAGATTTTTTTGCACCCAACTAGATTTGTGTTTGGTGTGTAACAATAAAGTTGAGGCACTAGAGAGAATAGTGTTGAGACTAAAAATAAGGATTTAAATCACTTCACTCCGCTCACTCATCAAATATATTTATATAATTATATATTCTCAATCATGAAAGTTAATGATCTAAATGACAAGGTATTATACCATGTTTATTGTTAGACAATATTGTTACAATAAATCTCTCACAAAATTGAAATATACTCTGAATGTACTTAATACTCTCGTGAGACTTAGTATTTACAACCCGACTTGGTATCATTATCTAAAAACTTCAAGTCTTTTAATTATCTTTTTAATCATATTTACTATTTGATACAGATCTCTCAAAATAATTATTAATTTACACATAGTATTACAAATCGATATAGAGATCACTTTGTACTAAAATCATCACACATCTCAATCCTTAATTATTATTATTCTCAAATTTCATAAGAAAGTCAATTATTATCGGAAATTTAACTATAAAAAGATTTATTGATAAAACTTTTTGAAATCAAAAGATATGATTGATATACTAACTTCATGATACTTAGTGCAATCCTGTAACTCTAATTATATACACAAACTTCAACCTATCACTATATACTCAAAACTCATTCAATTGAATCAAAATTTCGATCTAAACATAAACCTGAGTTGTAAATTATATCTCAGTTGACTCAGATCTCTCCGAAACACCCCAAATACACTCAAAGGTTGAAATTTCTCTCTCTATCTTTGAATCATCATTTCAGAGTGACAAACCCTTTAAATCCATCCATTCTTAAGCCCTCATCGTAGCTCGTCTTATTAGCTCTCCAACCCTATCTTCAAATCTTCGAATGTCTCCTTAAAAGGTCTCCAAAATCCCTAAAACCTCAAAGAAGTTGCCCTAGTGCACTCATTGCCAAAACTCCTAGATCAATGGGAATGAATAATGTTATTTTGACCTCTAGTGTGGCCAAATTAGCTCCATTTTAACTTAGAGCTTTAAAACTATCCTCAACACACTACTTAGGCTTACTATACACAATATGAGTTGTCATTAATAAGAGTTAAAATGATAACTCAAAACGGGCTAAATATACCCGAAAGTGATTACGATGAAGACACCATATGTTGATCACAAATGAAGGTACATCTGGAGGATCAAGTTGTCCTCTATCCATGTTTTACATCAACTCCACTTCGATCAGATAAGCTCCTTATTCAGCAAAGTGATGTGTATAGATCTCTCCCATACCCTTTCTACCACTTCTTAACAACCTTACAATGCCATCGGTTATCCTAATCTAAAGTATAACCGTAATGAAAACAGCTCTGAAGATGACACATGTCATCATCTTCTCATAGTAGCCGCGTCACAACACAACATCCACCTCCTCTAAACCTATGCATCCTCCGGTATGCACCAAGAAGTTAACGAAGGTGTGCGCGGCGTCAGATTGGATGAACCTGATCTTCTACTCCAGCTAGATCCTTCCCATATGACTCATCTTCACCAAAAAGGTCAAACTCCTCCTCAAGTTAGCCAAGGTTGATCTTCTTATCCCGACTTTTGAAGATCTTTATTCGCTTTCCCGTAATAGCTACCTTTAACTTTGTACCATCCAACTCTCTTAGCGAATAAGTAGCATTGTCGTGAACATTGATCATCACATATGGCCCAAACCACCTCTTTGAAAACTTCCTCAAGTTGTTATGTTGGTTATCCAGACTATTGTCAAACACCAACACCCAATCACCTTCTTTAACCTACTTTGGTCTCAGCCTATGACGTTTGTCAAATCTGTCCTTGTTTCTAAGGCGTGACTCTCTAAGTCTCTCCATTGTCAATTGTACATCCTCCGTTCTCCTCTCTAGCTGTCGAATGCGTATCGCCAAAAGATCTTCTCTACTCAGATTATCCTCCCAAGGCAACACACTCCATGTGGGAATGTTTTGCTCTATAGGCATAATTGACTTTTGGTCTTGCATTAACTCTGATGGCATATAGCCGGTCACAGAGCTATGGATCATATGATCAACCCATAATGCAGAAGGTAACAAACGAGGCCATTATCCAGCCTTCCCTCTACATGACTTCGCAATTGCTTTGATAATAGGTGGATGACCCCTCTCACTCTTCGCATTCCCTTCTGGATTATAAGCAGTGGTGAGAGACAACTTGACTCCACATCTCTCAAAGAAGTCACGTGACTCTTCAGCATTCAACTCTCCTTGATCAGGGGTTATCTTCCCAACACATCCATAACGACACACAATATTTTCGTGTTGTGACACGGCTACTATGAGAAGATGATGACATGTGTCATCTTCAAAGTTGTTGAGATGACAGCGATATTTTGGTGATATTTTAGATCAGGATGACCGACGGCTCATTGTAAAGCTGTTAGGGACCCATGGTTGGATTGTCATCATATGACCAAGATGTAGATAAGGATCCAAGGGATATTATCTAGGACCTTATCGGATATAAAGCGTGGTTGGAGTCGCAAGGAAAGGGGGAGGTCTAGAATGTTGTTGACTAAGGAGCTTATCCGATAGAAGTGGAGCCAAAGTGCGACATGGATAGAGGACGGTATGATCCTCCAGAAGTACCGATGCCCAATCCGTTTGTGATAAATATTTGATGTCTACATCAAGACCATTTTAGGGCGTGGTTAGTATACCACTTTGGAGATAACTTTATGCAAGTGGTGATAAACTCCCCAGACCCTTTCATTCTGCCAATTGTTTCCTACGGTGCGATTTGGGACTTAACAGTTTATGTTTTAATTTGATATTGGCGTTATGGATATGAACTTGCCGGTAGCGGTGCCTTTCAACACATGGGTTCATGTCCATCATTATTGTCTACCAAAGGCAAGTCATAGGGAGTTGATTGTTAGGAATTTTGGCGAGGAGTATGATACTCAAGTTATAAACTCCCCGGTCCCTTTTGTTGTTTCGTTCATACTTAGCCGAGTTATTATTTTGACTCTTTATTAGCGACAACTCGTATTACCTATATGATGGCCAAGTAGTGTTTTTAGGTTAGTTGTTTAGCTCTAAGTTAGTTGTGGCTAATTTGGCCCACTAGAGGTCAAAATGGCACTCTTCATTCTTATTGGTTGGGAAATTTAGACCAATGAGAGCACTTGGGCAAGTTCTTTGGGGTTTTGAGTAGTTTCGGGAGCCTTCAAAGGTAGTATTCCTGGATTGAAGGATATGGTTGAAAAGCTGATAGGGAGAGCTACGATTTTGGCTCAAGAATGAAGGCGATTGAGCAAGTTGACACTCCATTGTGGTGATTTGAAGTTGGAGAGTGAAATTTGGGCTGATTGGAAAGTTTGGGTCGATTTTGAGTGTTTTGTAAGGGTTTAAACAGATCAGGTTTGTTAGACGTATAGTTTACAACCCGAATTTGCCATTTGATTGAAATTTTAGCTTGATTGGATGAGTTTTGAGTACAAAGCAATAGTTTGAAGTTTGTGTACACAGTCTAAATTGTAGGATTGCACTGACTGTTACAGAGTTAGTTTGATAATCATTTTTCATGGTATCGTCAAGATTGGTCAATATAACTTTAGAGAGTTGAAGCTTGGATAATAAGTCACTTTTTAGTGAAATTTGAGTGCAAATGGATTGAAGAATTAGGATTAATAATGATTTTAGTACACAAGGGTTTGCATATCACCTTGTGATATAGGGTATAGTTCAATATTTGTGACGAGAGATCTAGAAAAAAAAAGCTTGTCAAAATTTCCCGAGAGTTATGAATAGTTGCATGTACTTATCACTAAAGTTTGGCTGAGAGTTAACGGTTCAATCGTTGGTTACAACGATCTTCTTCCGCTGGAGTTTACCAGATGTAACAAGTTGGGCATGGAGAGATGAGAAGGTGAAAGAGAGGGTGATTGTTAGTTCGCACGAGGGCGAGAAGAGTTCTTCTAGAGCCATGCACTCATGCATTCTCAGAGTGAAGCTCTGTCCATGCGACATAGATGGTGAACTTGACGTGAAATCTTTGAGGTGGAGGAGCTTTCATTAGTTCTCTTGTTGCGAGTATACAATTTCATGAGTTTTGGTTTATAGTTTAGTGTTTCAAGTTTGGAAGTTGTAGATTGCAAGCTCAGATTGTCGATTAGTCTTGAGAGATAGGGTGGAAGTTCAAGTTGTTTGGGCTTGAGCTATTAAAGTAGTCAGAAATCAGATTTATAAGGACTCTATAGTGTTGGCATAGCTGAGAACATTGAAATTTATGATATGTCAAATGCCAATTGATGGCGAGAGTCAGTTGTGGGTGGATTGGGACAATTTAAGTATGGAGGGTTGATGTTTGCTTCCAGTGTTTGGATCCCCTCCATACTGGCTTCCTGTGTGTGCGCCATGCTGGCTTTGTGTGGGCGTCTGATTCCATAGGAGTGCTCCGGACTTGATCACCGGTTACCACTCTAGTGCGTGCTGTGTATTTCTCTTGTGAGAAGTTGGAGGTGATGACCAACTCTCCCAAGAGTGCTTGCGGTGATGACAGGTTAGGTTGCCCTATCCATTAGATATAAACCGTGGGGCTCTAGGTTTAGATCAGTTTTAGATAGAAACGGAAGGTTGGGTACTTGGGAATCGAAGGGGTCAACGGTCAAGGTGGCTTTTCATAGACAGCGAGTTTAGTGGGTGTTTAAGATCATAAGGACGGTTACAATGAGTGGGGAGGGATCGAGCAGAGCAAGCAAGGTACCTTAAGTGCAACTTGATCCGGCAACGACAGAGATGTTTCAAGCATTCACACTCTTCCTTCAACAACAACAATTGCAAGACCGAAGGGAGAGTTTAGCCACAAGGGCGTTGCAAGCTGTAGTTGGGAAGAGTATTGTGGGGTGAAATCTCAGAAAGTCCGTTTTGAGGAGGCCAAGGGGTAAGGTGCAAGGGTGTCTAGTCACTACACCCGACCGCATTGGACAAGAACGACTACTGAAACGCTTGTGAAGCTCGGGGATTTGAAGGAACTGGTGTTGGCATTGATCGATCATGGGTCAGAGATCAACATAATGTCAAGAGAGGGGAAGTGGCCCATAGACACTAGGCATGGTTGGGTGATCAGGGCAGCGAACAACACTCGAGGGGACTTGTAAGGAGCATGCCCTGAAGTTCTGGTGAAGGTTGGGGATGTTGTAGCTGAGTAGAATTTCTTTGTGCAAGACTCTACATCGTACCCATTTATTCTTGGGCAGCCCTATATCATAGCACTCAGGATGGAGACAAGAGTGCTTGATGATGGATCAGCGTATGCACGAATTCGCAGCCAAGATGGAAAGCGATTGGTGCAGTTTTTAACGGTACCATCAAATCATGAGAGAAATAAAGCGCAGTTGAGAGAGGAAGCTTTCCCAAAATCTGAAGACTTTGAGGATTTTGGAGAGGTACCACTGTAGAGAGAGGATATAGTGGTACGGAGAAGAAGGTACTCTCACCTACACGAGAGAAAGGTACCTATTGTATAGGGTTGGTGGGATTTTCGCGTGATGGATATGCTACATACAAGGAGGTTTCTGATTTGAAGAAATGGGAGAAGAATGAATTGCGCAGACATGAAGAGAAACTTGCAGATCTGAAGCTTATTGAGGAAGATGAGTGTATATCAGGAGTTTATGAGGAGTTTGGGTTGGGAGATCCGTTGAAGGAGATGATGGAGATTGGATTTGGCGATGAGGATAAGATAGTGGAGGTTCACTCTAAAGAGCTCTATTCCACTATCGAGGCATTCCAAGCACCTGAAGTTCGAGTGGAGACCAGGTTTAAAACAGTTGATAAGAAGGTGAAACCAATAGCTGTTCCTTTACCCAATGATTCAAGGGACCAGGTGCAGCAAGCGAGTAGAGAAAGTAGCTCGAGGGATCCTAGTAAAAGGGGACACAAGTTTACTAAAACCACTTTGAAGGAGTTGAAGGTTGGATGAGATGGTTTCCTTCTTGCAAATGAGGAGAGATGTTTCAAAGAGGTGCTTTCTAGGCATGGAAAAGCATTCGATTTTGAAGCAAAGGAGATAGGGTGTGTGGATCCTAATGTGGTAGCTCCCATGATCATTTTCACTGTGCCTCATGCGCCTTGGGACTTGAGGCCGATTCCCGTACCTAGGGCCCATCTTCCAAAACTCATTGAGTTGTTGAAGGAAAAGATGAAGATGAGGATTTTGGAGCCGTCATCTGCACCATATTCCAGCCGGTGGTTTACAGTGCCAAAAAAGAATGGATCACTACGATTCATTCAGGATATGCAACCGGTGAACCAAGTGACTATCAGAAATATGGGAGTGGGACCAATTTGCGGACGAGTTTGCAGAAGCTTTTGCTGGAAGAGCAATCTACTCGATAGGAGACCTTTACTCCGGATATGATCAGTTTCAACTTTCTGAGGAAAGTAGGGATGTCACCACCATGAGAACACCATTGGGATTGGTGAGGATGTGTACATTACCTCAAGGAGCAACAAATTCTGTTGCACATATGATGAATGGGATTAATAAAGTGTTAAGGGACTTTATTCCGGAGAAGACTATACCTTTTCTAGATGATGTGCCCATCAAGGGATGTATAGAAGAGGAGAAGGATGAAACCAAGGATCAAAGGGGCTATCAGAAGTTCGTGAAGGATCACATTGAAGATTGTGAGAGGATATTATCTCGATTGGAGGAGGTTCATCTTACATTATTAGGGGTGAAGTCTACATTTAAAAAAGCGGAAGGTTGTGATTGTTGGCCATTTGTGTGGATGGTATGGCCAAAAACCAGATCCCATCAAGGTGGATGCTATCCAAAGAATGCGCGAGATCTACACTTCCTTGACAGAGGTGAGGCGGTTTTTAGGTGCTATTGTGTTCTATCACATATGGATTCCTCACTTTGCTCATATAACGGATCCATTATATGAGTTGTTAAGGAAAAATCAGAAGTTTGTATGGGAGAATAGGCATGTAGAGGCCATGAGGAAGTTGAAGAGGTGTATGTCATCGCCTCCGGTTTTGCGAAGTATAGAATATCATGGTAACATATTGACGGTGGAAACTAGTCCTATTGCCATAGGATGGGCTGTGGGACAAGATGATGAAGATGAAGGAAGTAGGTATGCTGTGAGATTTGGAGCCAAGGTCTTGAGTGAAAGACAACGAAGTTATCCTTAGGTGAAGAAGGAGTTGTAGGGTGTTGTTACAGCTATGAAGTCTGAGAGAAACTACCTGATTGGAGCACATATGATTGTTGAGACAGATTGTTTACCATTGCTGGGGATGATCACCAATTGCAATACACCATATATTGCAATGTTGAGGTGGATAGCTTATATCAAGACACTTAATCCGGAGTTCAAGCATGTGCCAGGGAAGGATAACAAGGTGGCATATATGTTGTCAAGAGCTAGATATGAGGGAGAAGAAGAGATGATTGATGATACCAATGATGTAGGAACCACGTTTTATTCTGTGGCTCATCAGCAAGGAGTAGCACAAAGTTTGGAGTTGTTTTTCGAGTATGTGTATGAGGATGAGTGGTTAGATATTGGAAAATATCTAAGTACACTTGCACGACAGAGTGATTGGAGTGATCACGAGTTCAAACATGTAAGGAGGAAAGCCTACAACTACATGTTACAGGATGGATACCTATGGAAGAGACCGAAGCGGAAGGGTGATATGCCACAACGTGTGATTTGTGGACAGAAGGCTCAACGAAAATTGATGCGGGAGTTTCATGAAAGCTTATGGGCAGGCCATAGGGGTATATACGCCACTTTCATGAAATTGAAGGAGAGATATTGGTGGAAGAACATCTACAAAAATGTGGTGGGATTTGTGGAGACTTGTGAGACGTGTCAGATGTATTCTGGAATCCGATACCGTGATGGTTTGCATCCTACATATCCACTTGCTATCCATTACAAGTGGGTTGTGGATTTAGTGGTCATGCCAATGGGAGTAGGACAGATGAGGTACCTGGTGTTAGCGAGGGAAGATCTATCCAATCAAGTGGAGGGGAGAGCGCTATGGTCAAAAGCAACAGGAGGGGTTTGCAAATTTCTTTTGGAGGACGTCGTGTGTCGTTATGGATGTGTTGGGAAGATGACCGCTGATCAAGGGGAGTTGAATGCTCGAGAGGCACGTGACTTCTTTGAGAGATGTGGAGTCAAGTTGTCTGTCACCACTGCTTATAATCCAGAAGGGAATGCAAAGAGTGAGCTATGGGTTGTACGGATGATCGTACAACCCATAGCTCTGTGACCGGCTATATGACAGCAGAGTTGATGCAAGGCCAAAAGCCAATTATGCCAATAGAGGGAAACATTCCCACATGGAGTTTGTTGCCTTGGGAGGATAATATGAGTAGAGAAGATCTTTTGGTGATACGCATTCGACAGCTGGAGAGGAGAACGGAGGATGTACAATTGGCAATAGAGAGACTTAGAGAGGCATGTCTTAAAAGCAAGGACAGATTTGACAAACGTCATAGGCTGAGACCAAAGGAGATCAGGGAAGGTGATTGGTTGTTGGTGTATGACAATAGTCTCGACAACCAACATAGCACCTTGAAAAAGTTTTCGAAGAGATGGTTTGGGCCATATGTGGTAGTCAATGTCCATGACAATGCCACTTATTCACTGAGAGAGTTGGATGGTACAAAGATGAAGATGCCTATTGCAGGGAAACGAATCAAGATCTTCAAAAGTCGGGATAAGGAGATCAACATTGGCAAACTTGAGGAGGAGTTTGATCTTTTTGGTGAAGATGAGTCATATTGGGAGGATCTGTTGGGAGCAGAAGATCAGGTTGACATAATCTGATGCCACACACATTTGGTTAACTTCTTGATGCATACCGGAGGATGCATAGGTTTAGGGGGGGTGGATGTCGTGTTGTGACACGGCTACTATGAGAAGATGATGACATGTGTCATCTTCAGAGTTGTTGAGATGACAGCAATATTTTGGCGATATTTTAGGTCAGGATGGCCGATGGCTCATTGTAAGGCTGTTAGGGGCCCACTGTTGGATTGTCATCCTAGGGCCAGGATGTAGATAAGGATCCAAGGGATCTTATCTTGGACCTTATCGGATATAAAGCGTGGTAGGAGTCGCAAGGAAAGGGGGAGGTCTAGAAAGCTGCTGACTAAGGAGCTTATCCGATAGAAGTGGAGCCAACGTGGGACATGGATAGAGGGCGGTATGATCCTCCAGAAGTACCGATGCCCGATCCGTTTGTGATAAGCATTCAGTGTCTACATCGTGATCACTTTAGGGCGTGGTTAGTATACCACTTTGGAGATAACTTTATGCAAGTAGTGATAAACTCCCCAGACCCTTTCATTCTGCCAATTGTTTCCTCCGGTGCGACTTGGGACTTAACAGTTTACGTTTTAATTTGATATTGGCATTATGGATATGAACTTGCCGGTAGCGGTGCCTTTCAACACATGGGTTCTTGTCCATCATTATTGTCTACCAAAGGCAAGTCATAGGGAGTTGATTATTATGAATTTTGGCGAGGAGTATTATACTCAAGTTATAAACTCCCCGGTCTCTTTTGTTGTTCTGTTCATACTTAGCCGGTTTCGAGTTATTATTTTGACTTTTTATTAGCGACGACTCGTATTACCTATATGATGGCTAAGTAGTGTTTTTAGGCTAGTTGTTAAGCTCTAAGTTTATTGTGGCTAATTTGGCCCACTAGAGGTCAAAATGGCACTCTTCATTCTCATTGGTTGGAAAATTTAGACCAATGAGAGCACTTGGGCGAGTTCTTTGGGGTTTTGAGTAGTTTCAGGAGCCTTCGAAGGTAGTATTCCAAGATTAAAGGATATGGTTGAAAAGCTGATGGGGAGAGCTACGATTTTGGCCCTAGAATGAAGGCAATTGAGCAAGTTGACACTCCGTTGTGGTGATTTGAAATTGGAGAGTAAAATTTGGACCAATTGGAAAGTTTGGGTTGATTTTGAGTGTTTTGTAAGGGCTTATACAGATCGGGTTTATTAGACGTATAGTTTACAACCCGAATTTGCGATTTGATTGAAATTTCAGCTCGATTGGATGAGTTTTGAGTACAAAGCAATAGTTTGAAGTTTGTGTACACAGTTTGAATTGCAGGATTGCACTGATTGTTACAGAGTTAGTTCGACAATGATTTTTCATGATATCGGTAAGATTGGTTAATAAACTTTATAGAGTTGAAGCTTGGATGATAAGTCACTTTTTAGTGAAATTTGAGTGCAAGTGAATTGAAGAATTAGGATTTATAATGATTTTAGTACACAAGGGTGTGCATATTACCTTGTGATATTGGGTATAGTTCGACATTTGTGACGAGAGATCTAGAAAGAAAAGGCATGTGAAAATTTCCTGAGAGTTATGAATAGTTGCAAAGTACTCATTTGTGAAGTTCGGCTGAGAGTTAACGGTTGAATCGTTGGTTACAACGATCTTTTTCCGATGGAGTTTACTAGATGCAACAAGTTGGGCGTGGAGAGATGAGGAGGTGAAAGAGAGGCTGATTGTTAGTTCGCACGAGGGCAAGAAGAGTTCTTCTACAGCCAAGTGCTCAGACGTTCTCAGAGTGAAGCTCTGTCCATGCGACAACGTCATGCAAAAGAAATCTGTAAACTCCTTCAGTTGCTTTTGATCGTAGTGCTCTTCCCTCCACTTGATTGGATAGATCCTCCCTTGCTAACACCAAATACCTCATCTACCCTAATCCCATTGGCATGACCACCAAATCCACAACCCACTTGTAATGGATAGCAAGTGGATATGTAGGATGCAAACCATCACGGTGTCAGATTACAGAATACGTCTCACAAGTCTCCACAAATCCTACCACATCCTTGTAGATGTTTTTCCACCAATATCTCTCTTTCAATTTCATGAAAGTGGCATATATTCCCTTGTGGCCTGCCCATAAGCTTTCATGAATCTCCCACAACAACTCCTCTTGAGCCTCCTTTCCACAAATCACACGTTGTGGCATGTCACCCTTCCACTTTGGTGTCTTCCATAGGTATCCATCTTGTAACATGTAGTTGTAGGCCTTCCTTCTTACATGTTTGAATTCATGATCACTCCAACCGCTTTGTCATGCTAGTGTGCTGAGATATTTTCCAATATCTAACCACTCACCCTCATACTCATACAAATCCTCCATAAACATCTCCAAACTTTGTGTTACTCCTTGATGATGAGCCACAGATTAAAATATCGTTCCTACATCATCAGTATCATCAATCATTTCTTCTTCTCCCTCATATCTAGTTCTTGATAACATATCTGCCACCTTGTTATACTTTCCTGCCACATGCCTGAACTCCGGATTAAGTGTCTTGATGTAAGCTATCCAACTCAACATTGCAATATCTGGTGTATTGCAATTGGTGATCATCCCCAACAACGGTAAATAAGCCGTCTCAACAATCACATGTGCTCCAATCAGGTAGTTCCTTTCCAACTTCATAGCTGTAAAGACACCTCACAACTCCTTCTCCACTTGAGGATAACTTCGTTGTCTTTGACTCAAGACCTTGGCTCCAAATCTCATAGCATACCTACTCCCTTCATCTTCGTCATCCTGCACCACGACCCATCCTATGGCAATAGGATATGTATCCACCGTCAATATCACTGGCTTGTCATCATGATATTCTATCCTTCGCAAAACCGGAGGCATGACATACACCTCTTCAACTTCCTCATGGCCTCTACATGCCTATTCTCCCATACAAACTTCTGATTTTTCCTTAATAGCCTATACAACGGATCTGTTATATGAGCATAGTGAGGAATCCATATGTGGTAGAACACAACAACACCAAAAAACCACCTCACTTCTGTCAAGGAGTTGCAGATTTCGCGCATCCTTTGAATAGCATCCACCTTGTTGGGATTTGGTTTTCAACCGTACCATCCATACAGATGACCAACAATGATAACCTTGTGTACTCCAAATATAGATTTTTCTCCAGACAATTTAAGATGAACCTCCTCCAATCGAGATAATATCCTCTTACAATCTTCAATGTGATCCTTCACAAACTTTCCACAACTCCCTTGATCGATGGTTCCATCCTTCTCCTCTTCTGTACATCACTTGATTCGCACATCATCTAGAAAAGGCATAGTCTTCTTTGGAATAAAATCCCTTAACACTTTATTCACCCCATTCATCATCTGTGCTACTGAATTTGTGGCCCCTTATGGCAACGTGCACATCCTTACCAAGCCCAAGGTTGTTCTCATTGTGGGAACATCCCTGCTTCCTTCTGATAGTTGAAACTGATCATACCCAGAGTAAAGATCTCCCATGGAGTAGATAGCTCTCCCTGCAAATGCTTCTGCAAACTCGTCCACAATTGGTCCCACCCCCATATTCCTGATAGTCACTTGATTCATTGGTTGCATGTCTTGAATGAATCGTAGTGATCCATTCTTTTTTGGCATTGGAAACCAAAAACTAGAATATGGTGCAAAGGACGGCTCCAAAATCCTCATCTTCATCTTCTCCTTCAACAACTCAATGAGTTTTGGAAGATGGGCCCTAGGTACTGGGATCGGTCTCAAGTTCCAAGGCGCATGAGGCACAGTAAAAATGATCATGGGAGCTACTACATTAGGATCCACACACCCTATCTCCTTTGCTTCAAAAGAGAATGCTTTTCCATGCTTAGCAAGCATCTCTTTGAAACGCCTTTTCTCATTTGCAAGAAGAAAACCATCAGATCCAACCTTCAACTCCTTCATAGTGGTTCCAGTAAACTTGTGTCCCATTTTACTAGGATTCCTCAAGTTACTTTCTCTACTCGCTTGCTGCACTTGTTCCTTTCAGTCATTTGGTAAAGGAGCAGCTATCGGTTTCACCTTCTTATCAACCATTTTATATCTGGTCTCCACTCGAACCTCAAATGCTTGGAACATCTCAATAGTGGAGTAGAGCTCTCTAGAGTGAACCTCCACTATCTTGTCTTCATCGCCAAATCCAATCTCCATCATCTCTTTCAACGGATCTCCCAAACCAAACTCCTCATTAACTCCTGATATATATTCACCTTCCTCAAGAAGCTTCAAATCTGCAAGGTCTTCTTCATATACATGCGGGTTTGTTCTTCTTCCATCTTTTCAAATTAGCAACCTCCTTGTATGTAGCATATCCATCACGCGAAAACTCCATCAATCCTATACAAAAGGTATCTTTCTCTTGCGTAGGTGAGAGTACCTTCTCCTCCGTACCACTATATCCTCTCTCTACAGTGGTACTTCTCCAAAATCCTCAAAATCTTCAAATTTTGGGAAAGCTTCCTCTCTCAACCGTGCTTTGTTTCTCTCATGGTTTGCCGGAATTGTTAAAAAAACTACACTAACCGCTTCCCATCTTGGCTGCGAATCTTGACTGCTCCGCCGACGAATCCCTCCACTATCCTCACCTTATGCATACTTACATAAGTCTTTTGTTGTGGTGAGAAGAGTTGATTCAATGTATACATTATCTTTCTTCGGAAGTTGTCCCGAATAAGATCGATCTCGAAGCCGTTTGTACCCTTCCTCTCTCTAGGATCAAACCATTTTTGTTCATTGAAGGTGAATGCAGTGTGCATTGCCGAACCTCCCCAGACGACTCCGTCCTTCTCCTTCGAGTAATCTCTTCCCAAGACCTCCGTCCAAAGCAACGCATCCCACGAGTCTAGATGTCCTCTCCAGCCTATCGGGTTTGGTGTCTTCTTGGCTCGAACTTCTTCACACAACTCTGGGCACACATAGTCCCGGCGCCATGCCAGAAACTCTCCTCCCAAGGTCAGTAGGAAAGACCGCAGTATCAGAATTGGAAATTTGTGTTCAAAGGTTTTGATGTGGTCTGGGTTCACAAAACCTTCGTCACCTTGAAAACGTCTCAAACATATTAAAGTCCATGCCCCTCATCTACCGCGGTAACTTGCAGGTTGTAATTTTATGAGCTTGAACTATGACTTCCGGTGCGAAGAATCAATGAAGAATGATATCACGTGTGATTCTCTCGTGTGATTCTTGGAGGGTTTTCTTTCCGGTGTGTGGCCGGTTATCTGTATCATATCCTGGATATTTTTGCCATCGTTTCATTTTCCTCATGCATTGCCCGTTCATGTTACCTCTACAGAACAGTTAACTGTTCTTTTTTTTCCCCCATCGAACTTCCTACCAACATTATTACACAAAGATCTAATCTGAACTTATTAGCTGCTTGCAAGATAGATTTCTTGCCTACAAATGCCTGGTTGTGGCATTTGCAAGACATTCGCCCTGTCGCAGTCGCACTAAGATCATCCTTTCGGTATTGAACGCATACTCGGCATCTTAAACACACCATCCTCCAGGATTGGGGTGGGAGGCCCGTCAGACTCCTCTTCCCGCAGTACGCATAGTCAGGGCAAATGGTAACCAGGGCTGTGAGTGATGTGTAACGTCTCCCAGCCGCCGCAGAAGTCTGCGTCCGACAAATGAAAATCACACGTTTTTCTCACCAGGATCCGGTAGATGGGGCCATCTTTCTTTTTATTGACGCTGTTCGCGTCCTATCACCGATGCGGGTCACTCCTTTGGTTTCAGATGGCGGACCGAGTATTCTGAATCGAAGAGGCTGTACTGCGCATGTACATTTTAGTCTTCCCGACCTTATCTGAAACTCGTTCCGTTGTGCTCGACCACTAACGCCCCCAGGGCTTGTACATTATCACAGTGATCGCATTCTGCGGGCAAATAAGACCCTAAAGGTCCCATCTGACCAGTGTAGTATACACTCTAGTCATTTGCGTCTGCCGGACGTTATGCGTTCTGATCCCAACTCGGCAACACACGTAGTTATCCCCGTTGAACTGCCCACTTCCAAAGCGTAGGTTAACAGGAACACATGCCATATTCCATTGTTCATGTTGGCTTCGGAAGACTCGGTGCAATCGCCAAATGCTCTCAGGAAATCTTCTGAGGCCATTTACTCTTGAAAGGCGAATCTACATGCAGGTAAATCTTGTATTTCTCCCTCAACATCCGACTTCAAACTTCTTTTGTCGACAGTCACCATCAGAGATGACCGGAATCGCTTCACCTTGTACTACGAAAGATGAAAGCTATTGTGTTTAGGATGAATTAGTCAACAGTTTGGGTCGGGTGCAAATAGACAGTTTTTGGCGTATGCCATGACCTTGTTGAACCTTTCCACATCGCCACAATCTTCAGATCTGCGAGTCCACGCCCTTCTATACCAGGTCCACATCGTACAGACGTTGACGTGTCAATGACTCTCTTTGGCCGGAGTAAATCTGGAGGGTGAGCCCAGCATTCCATCCAAAACACAACTATCAGAATCAACTGCTGCCTGCACATCTACACTCCCTGAAGTCCAGTATATTATCCTTGGAAGGAGAATCAAGTGCTTCAAAACTTGAGCTCCATCCAGAATCCATATCAACTCCACAATTTGATCGGAAATTTGGAGTGAGCTTTCTGCTTTCTTCGTCGACCTGTACAAGTTGAGGCAATAGTAGCGCATTGACAAAGCATTTTCAAGATGGGCTCGTTTTCACCTCTCTGCTTACTGAGTCTATTGGGACTTATTCTACTAGCGACAACAACGAATGTTCACTCCTACAGTGGTGCTGATTACTATTAGGAATCATGCCCGCAAGCAACTTCCATAGTGACCGACATGGTCAACCAATTTTTGAAGGCAAACAAGAACCTGGCGGGAGGATTCCTGCGACTGCATTTTCACGACTGCTTCGTAAGGGTGAGTTTTCACTATTCCACTATACCATCTGTCTATAAGCGACATAGTCTACGATTTCAGGTGCAGCACTTTCACGAAACGAATAGACTCTGCGAATGAGACCTTCGTATGCAGCAAACTTCAATATGACAACATCTGTTGAGACAATTGTGATGTCCATGGTGCAGGGTTGTGATGCTTCTGTGCTCTTAAATTCGCCAACCAAAACAGCTGAGAAGGATGCACGACCTAATGCTGGATCGCTACGAGGATTTCTTGAGATTGACCAAATCAAAGCGGCGCTAGAGGCCGAGTGCCCTGGAATTGTGTCATGTGCCGATATTCTCGCCCTTGCTGCTCGTGATGCCACAGTCAAGGTAGAAAACTTCTCCTCAAGTCTACTCACTTTGTTCTGCTCCAGTAACAGTCACACTCCAGAGTTTCGATCCCATTTTACAGTTTACTAGAATGAAGAACCAGCTTGTAATAGCTCGACTGACTTCCGCTACAATTTCAGGTTGGAGGTCAGAGCTGGTCCCTGGATCTCGGCCGCAAAGATGGCAAAGTTTCGATTGCTTCAGATGCGGATGAGCGGCTTCCATCACCATTCTCGACTTACGACCAATTGGTACAGAATTTCGCAGCTGTGGGATTAACTCAGGAAGAAATGGTCATTCTTTCAGGAGGCCACACCATTGGCAAATCATCGTGTGGAGCAGTTCAGTCTCGTCTTTATAATTTCAACGGAGTTGCTGGACTCACTGATCCATCTATCGACACCTCTTTAGCCAAACAACTCAAGAAGAAGTGCCCAGAGAACGATCTTGGGAGCACGCTATCCATGGACTCCACCAAGAACACGTTCGACCATTTGTACTTCAAGGCAGTCTTGAACAACAAAGGTCTCTCCCAGTCAGATGCAAATTTATTGACGAATCCAGTGGGAAAAGAGCTTGTGACACGATACTCGAAGGCAGGCTCTTCCTTCTCTAGTGACTTCGCAGCAGCCATGACGAAGATGAGTAACATCCAGGGGTCAAGTGATGGTGAGGTTCGCCGAGTTTGTTCAGTCATCAACCAATAACGAAGGCTTGATTTGTAGACACTCATGATTCAGGAAAGTCAAGCAATTCTTTTGTAGACGTGGTGCTGGCGGCGGGAACTTGAGAAGCGAAGTCTTAAATTAGAAAAGAAAGCACAGATTATCGGAGATTCCTCTTCAAGTATACTTGTAGTCCAAAAATTGTAAAGCACAGGCTCTGATTTTAGGAAATTTTAGAAAGCGTAGTCGACTGGATACACAATTCATTTATTTGCTGAACCTTTTCCATCAGAGAGGTTCAACATGGCATCCAATAACTTAGCGACGATCGTATAAATAAAATCACAGAACATCAATTGGTAGGCCAACACGCCAATTACTGTGACATCCGTCATTGCAGACAAGCCGGTCCCGGTAAAAATAATTACAAAATAATCTATGGGTCTCGTTATTTCTGTAAATTTAAGGAGATACGAGACTCTCGCTTAAGACGTAGAATCCAGTGACAGAAGTGAACTGTCTCAGATATGGACGGAGTCAATCAGATTTTTTTGCATCCAACTAGATTTGTGTTGGGTGTGTAAGAATAAAGGTGAGCTACGAGAAAGAATAGTGATGAGACTAAAAATCAGGATTTAAAAAATTAGTTATATGATATTCCCCTGAATGGACATTAGAGTTAAAAGGAAGAATTCTAGGAGTTGCACTTAATAATGCTGAATCTTTGAGTACATTAGCTGGAAAAATGTATATGATCACAGGTGGTTCACAACACTCCACTCACTCATCAAACATATTTATATAATTATATATTCTCAGTAATGAACGTAAATGATCGAGTGATTCAATGACAAGATATTATACTATGTCTATTGTTAGACAATATTCTAACTTGATAGATGTCACTCCACTAAATCTATCACAAATTGAAATATAATGTGAATATGCTTAATCTCCTGAAACTTAGTATTTACAACCCAACTGAGTATTTCACATGATCTCGTTAGTATCATTATCTAAAAACTTCAAGTCTTCTAATTAACTCTTTAATCATATTGACTATTTGATACATGTATTAAGTGCAAAATATTTCGATGACCAACTCAGAGCTTATACTGCACAGATGGAGCAATATTCCCAACTTGATTTGTTTTGTTCCTAACACCAACTCACTCAGCATTTGGGAAGCCATACAGATGTATGAGACCTTTAAGATTTGATACTCAATACAATTGTTTATCAAAATCATAATAAATAAATTTGAAGATAATATATATCATCATTTTCTTACATTTGATGAATCACAATACAACAAAAAATGATTTCAAATTCAAATCTATTCAATATAGAATGTAAATAATATAATTCTAAATAATTTTACAAATGAAAATTAAATTTATCACATGCATTGACTATGTCATCTCTTGAGTCATAAAATATGAGAATGTCAATAAAAAAAAGGTTTACTCAAAAAAATATCTTTCTATAAACTGAATTTTAATATTAAAAAAATTTAAATTTAAGTATATGGATATTTTCTATTACATTCATATATTTAGCTTATAATTTTTTATTTTTTATTTTTCTACATGAAAATTAACTACATCTAGCAATCTTTTTCCTATTATCAAGAATCTAAATCTATCATCACCATCATGTTGTTTCTTAAGTTGTAGTCCACACTCAAAGAAATATTAGATTATAATATTAAAAAAATCAATGATTAGAAATTAAAATAGCTCCGAAGTTGAAACAAAATTTCAATGATTTTGTCTCCAAAAGTAATCTCTAAATATACACGGTACAAAAAAATCACACAACCACCTCTATTCAAATTTTCATGCATATATTATGTGATAAACATCATATGAATATATAGATTTCTGACATGTCATTCAAATTATGACAGCAAAAAAACAAAACAAGAAGTACGGATATTTTTAAATTGAAATTTCATATAATCGAATCAACAACAGTTTAGATATGTGAATCCAAATGATTGGATTCACATATCTAAATATCATCCTCACAACATGAATATGAACATGAAATTTTATTGGACTTTGAATAATTAACTTACAAACCAAACTACGAAACTAAAATGCAATAGAGTAACTCATATAAAAGTTAGTTACCAATAAATGTATCCAAATTTCCAACATTTGACCATACATATTTGGTTATGTAAATAATTTTAGTTTTATTCAGTAGGAGTATCAAATTTTATTTCAAAGTAAAAAAGAAGAAGTTTACAAGCCGTTATTCCAAACTGGTACTTCTTATCTAGGACATTGAGTCGTTGTATTTTTTTAAATCAACATAGTCTTTAGTAGAGACAAGTTTGGTTCTGAGGAAAAATAAAATTGCTTTTGATTCCTTTATCTCAAAATTTTGTTGCAATTGAAATTTCAGCAGTTGGATTTTATGATCATTATTTTGTGATGATAAAATAAAAAAATTAATAATATAAATTTTTGCATAATTCTTAATAAAAACATGAAAGAAAAAATTATAATTACAAAAATTATGCTGAATCTTTAATATGATTGAAAAATTTATTAATATATCTAAACATGTTCTTAAAGTTATGTTTCTTCCATGTAACAACTTTACAAACTAGCATATCCAACAAAGATATCCATGATGAAATAACTAGTTGGCTGCACCATGTATAGAGCCAACTAGTTATCATCATTAAGAATCACATTCTTTATTATTATCACATGCATCTTTAAGTTTTAAATTTAACATGTAACAATTTTAAAACAATTGAATAAAAAATGCATCAGCATTAAAAATATAATTTTTTCATGAAGCTTTTAAAATTAAAAGTTAAAAAAATCCGTTGAAATTCTTACACTCTTTCAAATTTTCTTCAAACATTCTCTCCTTTGTTTATATTACCTCAATAATTATTTTTGATTTATTCATAATTTAAATCAATCATAAAAATGAAATGAAAAAATAAAAACTTGTTATTGAGTCCTTTAAGGTAAATTTAAAATCTTTGAGAAATGAGATCGTAATCACAAATGTATCAAATATACAAATATGCAGCATATTAAAGGTGTTAAATGTTCTAATTTAGTTATGTGGCATATTGCCAAGATAGATGTGACTAACACTAGGTAACTGTAGCTACATGGAACATAATACATCAATATGGACTCCACTAAAATATTTTATCCAATAATTTAAATTTCATTTGTAAGAATTATATGGTGAATATCAGCTCATAATCATTAACATGTGCAGCATATGATTGATAGAAATGACCTTTTATTAACAGATTCAATATATATATATATAAAAAAAATATTCATGGAGTTGAAAAAAATATGTTAATTCTCCTTCAATAATACTTAAAATATTATATCAAGTCAAACAAAGCTCAAAAAATTGGTACTTAATTATTCAAAAGTCCATGCAAAGCATGCATTATATATAATTTGAAGCTGATGACAACATATAAAATCTATACAAAGGCATAAATTTTGTGATACCTACTTTATATGTTGATGAGAATCATTGCATGCTATTACTTGACTATGAGATTACTTAAATCTGGTTAAGGAAGTCTTGAGTGGTAGCTCCTAGATTACATATATTGGTCCAATCCGTCATTTATTATGTTTGAAGTAATGAACATCATCAAGTATGGATGAATTTTTATCGCCCATATTCATATCTTACTTTAATGTTAGATGTGATTAATAAGCCAAAAAAATAGGACAATTATCAACCCTCTTGGGAGTGAGAGAAAAATTTATGATACTGACAAGCCCAATAATGCTTATGAAAAAGATGAATTATCCATTTTTTTCATAAGAAAATTTACATATATTTATAACGGACATGAATTTGCATACTAAATAATGTATTGTTGAGATATATGGTCAAGCGAACATATTGTTCTTATGAAGCAAGATTTTTGCTCTGATTTTTGCTCAAAGTAATTGATAGTTCATTTGAAGACTATAAGGAGTCCAAAGCTGGATTGATTATAAAGAATGCTTCACACGATTCATCTCTCTTCGATTCCCGTCCTTCTCGCCTGCTGCGGTGCTCGTCAAATCAAGAATGTCGGCATCTCCTTCCGCTCTCCCTAATTTCTACTGTTCCTCTTAATTCTTTCCCTAACGGCCTATTCGTATTCGGCCAAGCAATTCGTACCTATCACAAATATTCACACTCATATTCGACGTACTCCCCCGAATATCACCTTCTTTATTCCAAAAATAAAAAAACATCTCTACAACTAGCTAACCAGGGTTCTACATGGGGTGTATGCTGCAGTCGGTACCCATCGACTCTGGGTAGGGGTCAATATTATGACTGAAGATACAGCCCAAGCTCTGGGGTACACTCCGAATACTCCGTCTAGCAGACCAGTCAAGGAAGAGGCCGGTCGGCATAATGCAGGAGGTGTTGACACGAATAGGTAGGGCTTCCTTTTTGCTCACCTATATTGTGCTCAAGCCTGCGGCTTTAAGGTATTGATGGGCAAGCCTTGGTTATATGGAGCAAAGGTGACCACCAACTGGCAAAAGCACACACTCACCTTCTTCAACCCCAATTCAACCCAAGACCGTAAGGTCACGATATCTTGGAAGAATCCTCACCATCAGGGTGAGACAGGCTCCGACTCGGGAGTGACTGACCCCAGTAAAGACACTTCGGACTCTGAGACCAAGTCGTCGGTATATGTGGACGTGAAGTACCTGGAATGCTACAAAGTTGAGGAGTAGTCGGAGCAAGATACCGAATAGCAATTACAGGTCAGTGTGGGACAAAGCAAAGCTAGCCACACTGACGGTGTTGTTGCGGCTGACGCATACACGGAGCAAGTCATCAAGCCAGGATGTACCCTCAAAGTCAAGAAAGCACTAAGTAAAGCCAGCTTGGACCTGTTTGTCCACCTTCTCCGAGACTACGAATATGTGTTTGCATGGAGAATAGAGGACATGAAGGGTATTCCTCGGAAATGGAGAGAGCACCAAATAGATTTAATAGACAGGGCAGTCCCTGTTAGGCAGCGTCAGTACCGGTTAAATCCGAAGTACTCCTTGTTAGTCAAAGATGAAATTGATTAATACATGCATGCAGGCATTATTTTCCTTGTGTTGATTAGTGAATGGGTTGCTACTGTTGTGATTGTATCCAAGAAAAATACAGTCAAGATTCGTGTATGTCAGGATTTTAGGAAATTGAATGTAGCTACAAAGAAGGATCACCATCCGTTGCCCTTCACTGACGCAATCCTGGATCACGTTGCGGGACATGAATGTTACAGTTTCTTGGATGGGTTCTCTGGGTATAATCAAGTCTCTATTAGAGAAGAGTACAAGGATAAAACTACCTTTACCATCGACTAGGAACCTATGCGTACCATCATATGCCCTTCGGGTTATATAACGCTATGGCCATATTCCAACGAATGATGACGCGGATCTTTCAGGATTACCTACGGAAATTCTTGGAAATCTTTATAGACAATTTCTGTGTATTGGGCTCCACGGCCGAACATTTGGGTCATATGGAGCAAACCTTCCGAAAGTTCCGAGAAAGTCAATTGGTCCTGCACCTTGAGAAATGTTACTTCATGATGACGGAGGGGATATTACTGGGGCACTGAGTGTCCGGAAGAGGCATCGAGGTTGATGTGAACAAAGTGCGGGTTATTACGGCGTTAGAGCCACCTCGTAATATTTGGGAACTTCGGGCTTTCTTGGGCCACATGGGGTATTACCGGAGGTATGTCAAGGCGTATGCCTCTATAGCGGCCCCACTAACGGTGCTCCTGAAGAAGGAGGTCGTATATGACTGGACCTTGATGCATCAACAGACTTTCGAGCGGATGAAGAAAGAGTTAATCTAGGCTCCAACGTTGGTCCCACCGGAGTGGAAAAAGACCTTTCATGTAGATGTAGATATGCCCTCCATAGCCATAGGAGTAGTGTTAGGACAGCGTGTCGCGCAAGGAAAAGATCACCCTATTTACTTTGCTAGCCAAATACTGATCACAATAGAGCGTAACTATTCCACTACTGAGCGTGAAACACTTGGAATGGTTTACGCTGTTAGGAAATTCCGCCATTATTTACTAGGGTACGAATTTGTGTTTCATGTGGACCATTATTGTATGAAATATCTCGTGCAGAAGGCAGATCTTTGAGACAGACTAGCAAGATGGATGCTGTTGCTTCAAGAATTCTTGTTTACAGCCCAAACGAAGAAGGGGGTTCATCACACAAACACGGACTTCTTATCCCGACTAGAGACACATATTCCCGTGGACAAGGTGGGGGATGACTTCCGGATGAGCAACTTTTCCATGTAACAGAGTATAAAGAAACTTGTTACTACGACTTATACCGTTATCTGCGGACGATGGAAATGCCGGAAGGATTGACATCCAAGCTTAAGACCTAGGGTTGTACATATAGGATAAAATGCAAGTATATCTAAATTGTGCCTAAGTTTATCTTAGTCATGACTATATTTAGCTAGTTATGGTTAAGTTGAAGGAAAATATAGAGTAACTTTTGGTGTGGTAGATGAGAACAACTATTTTGTTGTTGTCAAGGAATAGATTCCATCACATGGGTATCTTGACTTTCCTTGACTTGGACTAGTTTTCATTGGTTGGACTTGGTGGAGACCCTTAAATCTAGGGGCGAGATTGACTTGGTACACTTTGACTTGATTGACTTAGGGAGTAGTTGGGCTTCTAGAAGATCCTAGTTGACCAATTGCATGTTGCCATGTACCCTTTTCATTGGGGTTTGTGATCTCTATGTCGTTTAAACTTGGTAAGAGGAAGTTACATGGTGATTACTTGTAGTTACTAGAGTAAGATTCTAAGTAGTATAAATAGAGAGGTTGAGAAGCACCTCTCAAGTAGTTTTTCAATGGAAGTTAGTTTTGGGAGAAGATAGTGTGGTGATCTTAGTTTTGGGGAGCTTGGTTCTTGGAGACGTCATGTTCGGAGTGGAGCCTTGATTCAATGAAGACTTTGATTACCAAAGTATCCCTTTCCTTTTGAGTGATATCTTACTCATGGTGATAATGTGCATAATGGAGCTTGGACATTGAGAGTTTGTGTAAGAGTGAGCAATAGGGTCATGGTCATAGGGTGGGACTAAGTTCTTCTAGATTATGATGAGCTTCCAAAAAGCCATCGGAGGTAAACCTGAGTGAGAGTCAGCCCGGAGGTCACAGAGCAACGAATGGTATTCGTACATAAAGCTACTCCCTACCAGTTGGAAAAGAGGGGTATTGTTGCGAATGGGGACGGACGAGGTATTACGAAGATGTATGGAACAGTACAAAGTTACTCGTGTGATTAGAGCCATGCATGAAGACGCAGCAGGTAGCCATTATGCTTTGAGAAATAGTGTGAAGAAGATTCTCGGTGCGGGCTATTGGTGGGCCACAATGTACAAGGACATACATGGGTTTATTCAAAAATGTGATGTGTGCCAAAGGATAGGAAGACCAACGTAGACCATAAGGTGGCCTATCTCCCTGCAAGAAAAGGTACGCAAAAGAGATATATTCTGGTAGCCACAGACTATGCCATGAAGATGGTAGAGGTGGTGGCCACGCGACGGGATGATGCAAAGACAGTGGCGGAGTTTTTCTTTAGTCAAGTGATCTGTCGATATGGATGCCGGCTGGAGCCGATGAGCGATAGGGGAACGCATTTCTTTAACACCTTGATTGAGGAACTTTCTACCTACTTCCAAATCAAGCATCGGAAGATCACATCGTACAACCCAAAGGCAAATGGACTCACGAAAATGTCAAATGGCCTGTTATGTAAAATTCTTAATAAAATAACGGTTTGTCACATCTATGATTGGGACACTAAGGTACCTGCTACCTTATGGGTGTTCCGGACGGCAAAAGATAACGACAAAGCAAACACCATTATATTTGACGTATGGGATGCACCCTATCAGCCATGTGGAGTTTGAGGTTCCCTCTTACCGGATTCTGAGTGAGGATCGACTTGCGGAGGTTGAAAGCTAGTTGCATTGCTTGAAGGGCCTAACGCAGCTAGAGGAATCTAGGGAGGAAGCCGAAGATTTGACGAAGCAAATTCATGCAAAATGGAAAGATGATGCTGGTCTTAGAGAGACAAAGGTGGTGGCCAGCGATAAAATACTATTCTATAACAGTCGGCACATGTATTTCCCTAGGAGGTTGCATCTCCGTTGGATGGGACCTTACGTGGTTAAGGAAGTGTTTGACAATGGATCTTTATAGCTGCTGGATTTGGAGGGGGCAATGTTCGCCACATGGGTCAATGGTAGGCAAGTAAAGAAATATTATGAATAGGGATGTTCGCTAATTAGCACAATATTCTGACAAATATTGTGCTAAGAAGCGAATAGGCAGAGTAGGGCGGATTCATACCCATGTAGGAGACTGTTAAGCTTACTATGCGGCCTTATGACTAGGAGGCACGGAGGAAGATTATTTTCAATCTACTCGAGAGCATGCCAAGGAAGAACGAGAAAGTGAGGTTGGATCTGTGACCTCCGGGCTGACTCTCACTCAGGTTTACCTCCGATGGCTTTTTGGAAGCTCATCATGAATCTAGAAGGACTTAGTCCCACCCTTTGCCCATGATCATATTGCTCACTCTTACACAAACTCTCAAAGTCCAAGCTCTATTATGCACATTATCACCAAGAGTAAGATATCACTCAAAAGGAAAGGGATACTTTGGTAATCAAAGTCTTCATTGAATCAAGGTTCCTCCCGAACATGACATCTCCAAGAACCAAGCTCCTAAAACTAAGATCACCACACTATCTCCTCCCAAAACTAACTTCCATTGAAAAACTACTTGAGAGGTGCTTCTCAACCTCTCTATTTTATACTACTTAGAATCTTACCCTAGTAACTACAAGTAATCACTATGTAACTTCCTCTTACCAAGTTTAAACGAGGTAGAGATCACAAACCCCAATGAAAAAGGGTACATGGCAACATGCAATTGGTCCACTTGGATCTTCTAGAAGCCCAACTACTCCCTAATTGACTTCTAGTGTACCAAGTCAATCTCGCCCCCTAGATTTAAGGGTCTTCACCAAGTCCAACCAATGAAAACTAGTCCAAGTCAAGGGAAGTCAAGATACCCATGTGATGGAATCTATTCCTTGACTCATACTAAACAACAAAATAGAAGTTCTCATCTACCACACCAAAAGTTACTCTATATTTTCCTCCAACTTAACCATAACTAGCTAAACATAGTCATGACTAAGATAAACTTAGGCACAATTTAGATATACTTTCATTTTATCCTATATGTACAACCCCCGGGTCTTACATTTACCCCTCGGACCAAGATTTCACTCCGTCCTCCGGGAGTGAAAGAATCTGATCGTCGATGAAACGGCTTCAACTTGTCGTGATTCACCCGGTCAAAATGTCGCCCCTCCCAACTCCTTCAAATCGTAAGTAAAGTTTCCCCCCACACCTTGTGAACTATGAAAGGACCAAAGTACTTTGGAAGAAATTTCTTTCTTGCTCTCTTATATCTAATGGAATCGTAAAGCATTACCCAATCACCTTTTTTGAAAGTCTTCATCTTCTTCGTCCCAAATCGATTATCATGATACTTCTTCTGCAATTGTTGAGCCCGGCCCACACGTACCATGGCCACAGCTCGAGCCTCCTCCAGCTCCAACAGTTGTTGACATCTTGATTTGATAGCTTCTACTCCATTCTTCCTCTTTAACTTCCGTTGGATAGTTAAGAAGGTCGTCAAATCAAATTGAATTGGAAGCTTTGACTCGACACCATATACCATACGGAAAGGTGAGTACCCTGTTGATGTCTTCCAAGTCGTCCGATACTCCCCACAAGATAGCATGCAGCCTTTTGTCCCAATTTTGCTTGCTCCGTCCATATCCGCATCCTTGGCCAACATCATGCAAAGCGTATAGTTGGTTCGCTTCCGCCAACCCATTAGCATTTGGTTTGTAGGAAGTAGTCACCCGTGCCTTGATGGAGAAATGACCTAGCATGGCTTGTATAATGCTTCCAACAAACTCACCACCTCTATCAGATACAATTTCTAGAGGGCATCCGAATCTAGTTATTATCCTCTCATATAGAAATCTACCCACTTCTTCCTCACTAGTAGATTTTAGAGGTCTAGCTTCTACCCACTTGGTTAGATAATGTCTGTAGCTACCACAATGAACTTGTTACCCCGAGGAGTAAGATTCAAGGGTCCTACAAAATCTATTCCCCACTTTTCAAAAGGACCTAAAATAGGAACCGATGTCAAAGGAGGGGTTTTCATGGACTTTTAGCAAAAAGCTTGACACACATCACAACTCTTGCAAAATTCCACACAATCTTTGAAAATGCCCTTCCAATGATAGCTCGCATCTAGGATCTTAAATGCGATTCATTTTTCTGCAAAGTGTCCTCCACATACCGAGCCTTCATGAAACTCCTTCATAAGTTGAATTGACTCCTCCCTTCCAACAACCCTTCGAGTAGTCCATACGCTCCTTGATGAAACAACACGCCCTCTATGATGGTATAAGGTTCACATCGCTTCACCAATGCATTCTCTCCCGTGAATGCATGCCTTGGGAAACTCTCCCTCCGAGATGAAATCCCATATCCCCTTGTATTCAGCCGGTACCTTTGTTATGGTGTCCATCATCAGACAAATCCTCATCTGGAAATGTATCATCCACTAGTTGATCTCCTTCCTCATCGTATGCTCTAGACATCAAATCAAAGCATTGGCATGTTTCTTACCGGTCGATCCTCAATGATGTAATCAAACTCCGCCAAGAACAACTTCCATCCGGCTATCCTACCCTCGACATTAGGCTTGTTGAAAATGTACTTCAAAGCCTTGTGGTCGATAACGATAGTAAACTTCCCTCCCAATAGATAGTGTCGAAACTTCTTGAGTGAGAAGATCCATGACTAAAGCCTCCCTTTAGTCTTTGAATAATTTCTCTCTTTTTGCACATCTGTCTACTAGCATAAGCAATTGGATGATCATGGCTATCTTCATCTAAGCGGCTTAGAGTGCATCCTATAGCAATGTTTGATGCATCCGTGTAGAGAATGAAAGGTTTACCCCAATTTGGTTTGGCTAAAATAGGAGCCGTTACCAACGCCTTCTTAAGAAGTTCGAACGCCGCCACATTTGCCTCTCCATCCTTGAGGATTAAATCGTAATCCATCCCCTTCTTCATGTAAACCGTCAAGGCATAAGCTTTGTTGGAGAAGGAAAAAGATGAACCGTCGATAGTATCCCACCATTCCAAGGAACCGCCTCAACTTGGTCAACGTCACCGGAAAAGGTAAGTCGAGGATGCGTTTCACCTTTTCTCGGATCCACCGCTATACCATCTTTGGAGATGATGTGCCTAACAACAAACCTTCCTCACATCCAAAAATGCATTTTTCTGGATTGAGCGAGGCCTTGGCTTTCTCCAACCGTTGTAGAATTTTGATCAAATGATCAAAATGATCCTCCTTCTTCCCATTATACACAAAAATCATCTATGAAATCTCGCACAAATTTCCCAATAAAAGGTTCAAACACCTTGTTCATGAACCTCTGAAAAGTTCTTTGGAGCGTTACATAGACCAAAGGGCATTACCCTAAAGGCAAAAAGTTCCCCATGGCGTGGTAAAAGTGGTTTTGAGCTGATCTTCGGGAGCAATTTGAATTTGGTTATAACCACTATAACCATCTCCAAAACTATACCACTCATGCCCCGCCACCTCCTCTAGAATCTCATCTATGAAAGGTAAAGGATAGTAATCCTTCTTTGTGTGACATTCAACTTCTTGTAATCTACGCATACACGTAGCTTACCATTCTTCTTCTTGACTATCACAATAGGAGAAACCCATTCAGAATTCTCTACCTCATAGATGAAACCCGCATCCTTTAGCTTGTCGATCTCCTCCTTGACCACCCACGGCCGTTGGTGGATTTATCCGGCGTTGCCCGGCGTCTTGGGCAGGCCTTCTCCTCTAACTCAATGCGATGAGTTTCTAAGGTTACTTCCTTCAAATCCTTGTAGCTAAAGGCAAAGACATGGATATATTTTCGAAATATATCCAAGAACCTTGACTTCTCCTCCATAGTAACCTTGGGACCAAACTTGAGAGTGGAGAGCCGTCGAGTTATCTCATCTTTACTCATCTTCATCTTGTCGGGATCTTTCACCACCCCCGGCCTAGGAAGTAAATCCATTGCAGCAAGAACTTGAACTTGAACTTGAACATCATCGTCGAGGTATCTTCAGATGATGTCTCCTCATCGATCGACATGTTGGTGTCAACCTCTGAAAAACTACCACTTTCTTCACTCTCGGACTACGAGTAATCACTCGTAGGTCTATCCAGTGCGAGACCGCTCCTCCGCCACTTGTGAGAGGGACCTTCACTCGATGGTTTTTCGGCCCTATCGGAAGTAACCCTTATGCCACCGATCAGTTGTCCTCACGACCCTCAACCAAGGTCTTCCTAACAACAAGTCGTAGCTAGCCTCCTCAAGCACTTGAAAGGACAACAAGGTTTGAACTCCCATCACACTTACCACCACCTTGTCCACCACTCAATGGGTCGCACCTTTTGCTTGTTGGCCATCCCAACAATGATGTTGGAAGGTCTTGAAAGCTTCATCCCCAACTTCTTCAACAAACGTTCGACATGGCATTCACCGCAGATCCACCATCCACTAGTACATCCGAAACATCACGTCCATTAATCGTACTTCAATCTTGAAGCCCGAGTGCATACCTCCGAGGCAGCGGCATCCACCACTCCTACTCCAACATTCGCCATGGAAGCTTTCCCTTGGATCGTCGCTTCTTGGTCCTTTTTTGAGCTTAGGCCTCCCCTCAACTCCTTTCTTATCGTAGGATTTAGAGCAATCAATTGGCCTTGATTATATTGGCTTTTTGATTCCCCACATCCTCCACGTCGTATTATTTGAGCTGGGTAGATGAAATGGAGAAATCATCCATTCCCAACTTCTTTCTCGGTGCTCTCGGTTGACTCACACCTTTGGATCGAGTGCTCCGGCTTGGTTGATCTTCCATTGAGATGGACTCCTCTCGCAAATCTTGCTCTCTTCTTCTCGTGTGCAAGAATATCAACTCCTGGAACTTATAGAGCTCTCTCCCTTCTCAAACGTGCACTGATGAGGAAACACATCAATAGGCTACTCCCCTTATCCTTCGATTGACTTGGAGGGGAGTAGAATTGTTGTGTCTAACTCCATCATGTTGTCGAGATTAGGACAATTTCGTTGGAAATGAGGGCCTCCACAACTAAAGCATGAACCTGTGAAGTTCCCTTGTGGTGGATTTCCTTTTGGAGGATAATTCCCATACCCTCTAGATCCCCCCTACATTCTCGATTCCTCCTCTCCCATAGTTGTACTACGTTAATCTTGAGAGCAAGCGAGTGTTTACGTGATAGATTTCAACTCATGGTGCAAGTCTACCACTTGGAGAATTTACTCTTGGTGCAAACAACAACGGTAGGAGTTGCCATTCTAACCACAACAGGTGGTGATGCTTCTCTAGCCACCAAGCTAGAATCATCGTCTTCTAGGCTCTCCTCCATTCGAATAGCAATGCGAATAGCCTCAACCTTAGAAGAGGGCTTTCATATCTCACCTTGCTTGAATCTGAGGCTTCAAACCTCAATGAAGTTCTTTGTCAACATCGCCACAATCCCCACCATGGTTGGCTCGACCTCGTCTCCACTCTTTCTCAACACCACAAAGCGTGACTCGGCTTCTCCGTTCTCTCTACGTATGATCTCACCTTCTCACTCTCTCCTTGCTTCAAAAAAGGTGACTTCACACATCAGCTTCTCGTAACTTTCATCGGAAGAAAGTTTTCAACAAGATTCCCCGTCAAACTCTCCCAAGTGTCTTCCTCCACATGCTCCTTCTTGTACTCATTGTACCACTTCAATGCAGAATCCTCCAAGAAGTCGGGCAAAAGGATAGCCCATTCGGGTTTCCTTCTCTCATTGTTTCCTATGCATGCCCTCTTGAAGTCTCTCACAAAAGATTCTACATCTTCTTTCTCTCTCCCATAGAACACCGGAAGCTTCCCCATTTCCAACTCCTTTTGTCGTTGTTGTTGGAAATTTATACGGGACTCCCTAATACAACACAAACAAAACTAGCTCCATTCTAGAGTAATTCATCAATGGCAAAATGAACGGAATTGGTTGGTCCAAGATTGCCATGGCTCTCTCCTCTCCTAAACACACTATGAGCCTTACCCTCATCGACATCTTCTCGATCATTCTGAAAATGATCTCCATCTTCAGTTAGAACTTGAGCCACATGGAGATTTCAACTTTTCGGTATTCCGCACTCAATTTATCTTCAAAGCCCTCCACTAGTGACTCCAACAGAGCTTTCACGCCACTACACTCGTGTCCTAAGGGAAATCCGGTCACTCCACAATTTTCACAATAGTTTCCACTCTTGGATTCATGGGAGATGATGGTCCCGGATGAAGGTTTAGCTCTCCCACGTTTCGTCTCTCTCTCAACCTCCGATCTTTGGTCCTCCAAGGACAACTCACAAGCTTTATGTCCCTCCTCTCCACAATAGAAGCAACTCTCACGTTTCGCTCTCGGGGGAACTTTTTAGTGTCCTCTCTTCAAACTCCACTCGAACTCCCTCGTGTTTGAATCCGCTGAAACAATCACGTCCAAACCCTTGAGGTATCTTAGATAACCGGATCTTCCAAAGAGGTTGATCTCCCATTTTCCAATGAGTGTCAAGTCATCCTCACTATGCAAAACACTCATGCACTCACTCTCTCGGAATGACCATAAACAAGGAAAAAATAAATCTGAAAAGTAAAAGCAGTTTTGCTCACTTTTATACCCCCCCTATACTTCAGGTATCATAACTTTCTCTATAAAATGATCTCTCAACGAAATTAAAACCCACATGTAGCTTAGCTCTTGATATACAATCGTGCAAAGTTTCAAATCCTGATTCAATTCTTGCACGAATTGATAAGCTCTGTACACTTTTTTCCCGAGAGCTATCTTTCAAAACCCGTCAAGACCCTAGCAAATTCTAAACATCATAACTTTTGATCTAGACATGATATGACTGTTATTTCAAGTGCAAAACATATCCCATCTACTAATCTAAAATCAATAAAATTATCGGAAAAACTTTGGAAAATAAAGTTTTCCTCCCAAATACATACTATAGCACTCTCGCCTCATCCCAAACAACACTTAAGTAAACAAAATGTACAAAATAACTTCCAGGCTATCATATAACACTACCGGATACACAAATGGTACATTACTATGCATCATGATCTCGGTTCGCTCTTCCCCCACAGCCCTCTCCATATGAGTTCTCATCGTTTAGCTCTCACGGGCAATAAACTGGATTCGAAACATCTCTTCTCCTTCTAGGCGAGGTCCCGGCAACGGAACCAAAAATGTGACCTCGGGCTGACTCTCACTCAGGTTTACCTCCGATGGCTTTTTGGAAGCTCATCATGAATCTAGAAGGACTTAGTCCCACCCTTTGCCCATGATCCTATTGCTCACTCTTATACAAACTCTCAAAGTCCAAGCTCTATTATGCACATTATCACCAAGAGTAAGATATCACTCAAAAGGAAAGGGATACTTTGGTAATCAAAGTCTTCATTGAATCAAGGTTCCACTCCGAACATGACATCTCCAAGAACCAAGCTCCCTAAAACTAAGATCACCACACTATCTCCTCCCAAAACTAACTTCCATTGAAAAACTACTTGAGAGGTGCTTCTCAACCTCTCTATTTATACTACTTAGAATCTTACCCTAGTAACTACAAGTAATCACCATGTAACTTCCTCTTACCAAGTTTAAACGAGGTAGAGATCACAAACCCCAATGAAAAGGGTACATGGCAACATGCAATTGGTCCACTTGGATCTTCTAGAAGCCCAACTACTCCCTAATTGACTTCTAGTGTACCAAGTCAATCTCGCCCCTAGATTTAAGGGTCTTCACCAAGTCCAACCAATGAAAACTAGTCCAAGTCAAGGGAAGTCAAGATACCCATGTGATGGAATCTATTCCTTGACTCATACTAAACAACAAAATAGTAGTTCTCATCTACCACATCAAAAGTTACTCTATATTTTCCTCCAACTTAACCATAACTAGCTAAACATAGTCATGACTAAGATAAACTTAGGCACAATTTAGATATACTTTCATTTTATCCTATATGTACAACCCTGGGTCTTACAGATCATTCTGAAAATGATCTCCATCTTCAGTTAGAACTTGAGCCACATGGAGATTTCAACTTTTCGGTATCTGCACTCAATTTATCTTCAAAGCCCTCCACTAGTGACTCCAACAGAGCTTTCACGCCACTACACTCGTGTCCTAAGGGAAGTCTGGTCACTCCACAATTTTCACAATAGGTTCCACTCTTGGATTCATGGGGAGATGATGGTCCCATATGAAGGTTTAGCTCTCCCAAGTTTCGTCTCTCTCTCAACCTCCGATCTTTGGTCCTCAAAGGACAACTCACAAGCTTATGTCCCTCCTCTCCACAATAGAAGCAACTCTCACGTTTCGCTCTCAGGGAACTTTTTAGTGTCCTCTCTTCAAACTCCACTCTGAACTCCCTCGTGTTCGAATCATTTGAAACAATCACGTCCAGCCCTTGAGGTATCTTAGATAACCGGATCTTCCAAAGAGGTTGATCTCCCATTTTCCAATGAGTGTCAAGTCATCCTCACTATGCAAAACACTCATGCACTCACTCTCTCGGAATGACCATAAACAAGAAAAAAGCAAATCTGAAAGTAAAGCAGTTTTGCTCACTTTTATACCATCCTATACTTCAGGTATCATAACTTTCTCTATAAAAATGATCTCTCAACGAAATTTGGACCCACATGTAGCTTAGCTCCTGATTAACAATCGTGCAAAGTTTCAAATCCTAATTCAATTCTTGCATGAATTGATAAGCTCTGTACACTTTTTCCCGAGAGCTATCTTTCAAAACCCGTCAGGACCCTAGCAAATTCTAAACATCATAACTTTTGATCTAGACATGATATGACTGTTATTTTAAGTGCAAAACGTATCCTATCTAGTACTCTAAAATCAATAAAATTCTCGGAAAAACTTCGGAAAATAAAGTGTTCCCCCCAAATACGTACAATAGCACTCTCGCCTCATCCCAAACAACACTTAAGTAAACAAAATGTACAAAATAACTTCCAAGCTATCATATAACACTACCGGATACACAAATGGTACATTACTATGCATCATGATCTCGGTTCGCTCTTCCCCCACAGTCCTCTCCATATGAGTTCTCATCGTTGCGCTGTCGCATGGACAAAGCTTTACTCTGAGAACGCCTGAGCGTCTGGCTGTAGAAGAACTCTCCTCGTCCTCGTGTGAACCGACAATCACCCTCTCTTTCATCTCCTCATCTCTCCATGCCCAACTCGTTGCACCCGGTAAACTCCAGCGGAAGAGGATCGTTGTAACCAACGATTGAACCGTTAACTCTTAGCCAAACTTCGCAGAAAAGTATTTTGCAACCATTCATAACTCTAGGGAAAGTTTCACATGCTTTTCAATTCTAGATCTCTCGTTACAAATGTCGAACTATACCCTGTGTCACAAGGCGATATGCAGACCATTGCGCACTAAAACCACTATAAACTCCAATCCTTTGATCCAATTGCACTCAAATTTCGCAAGAAAACGAATTATCATCCAAGCTTTAATTCTGTCAAGTTTTATTGACCAATCTTATTGATAGCATGAGTTATGATTGTCGAACTAAATCTGTAACAGTCTGTGCAATCCTGCAATTCAGACAATTTCAAACTACTGCTTTGCACTCAAAACTCAACCAATCGAGCTGAAATTTTGATCAAATCGCAAATTCGAGTTGTAAACTCTGTGTCTATTGAATCCGATCTGTCAAAGCCTTCATAGAACGCTCAAAATTCACTCAAACTCTCCCATTGGTCCAAATTTCACTCTCCCACTTCAAATCACCACACCGGAGTGTCAACTTGCTCAATCGCCTTCATTCTTGAGCCAAAATCCTAGCTCTCCTCGTCAAGTCTCCAACCATATCCTTCAATCCTGAAAAACTCCCTTCGAAGGCTCCCGAAACTCCTCAAAACCCCGAAGAACTTGCCCAAGTGCTCTCATTGGTCTAAATTTCCCAACCAATGAGAATGAAGAGTTCCATTTTGACCTTTAGTGGGCCAAATTAGCCACAACTAACTTAGAGCTTAACAACTTGCCTAAAAACACTACTTAGCCATCATATAGGTAATACGAGTTGTTGCTAATAAAGAGTCAAAATAACCACTCGACACCGGTTAAGTATAAACGGAACAACAAAAGGGACCGGGGAGTTTATAACTTGAGTATAATACTCCTCGCCAAAATTCCTAACAATCAACTCCCTATGACTTGCCTTTGGTAGACAGTAGTGATGGACAGGGACCCATGTGTTGAAAGGCGCCACTATCGGCAAGTTTAGGTCCATAATGCTAATATCAAATCAAAAAACGTAGACTGTTAAGTCCCAAGTCGCGCCAGTAGGAAACAATTGGCGTAATGAAAGGATGGGGAGTTTATCACCACTTCCATAAAGCTATCTCCAAAGTGATACACTAACCATGCCCTAAAGTGATCACGATGTAGATACCGGATGCTTATCACAAACGGATTGGGCATCGGTATATCGGAGGATCATACCGCCCCTCTATCCATGTCCCACGTTGGCTCCACTTCTATCGGATAAGCTCCTTAGTCAGCGACGTTCTAGACCTCCCCCTTTCCTTTCGACTCCAACCACGCTTTATATCCGATAAGGTCCAAGATGATATCCCTTGGATCCTTATCTACATCCTGGCCCTAGGATGACAATCCAACCGTGGCCTCTTAACAGCCTTACAATGAGCCGTCGGCCATCCTGACCTAAAATATCGCCAAAATATCGCCGTCATCTCAACAGCTCTGAAGATGACACATGTCATCATCTTCTCATAGTAGCCGTGTCACAACACGACAGCGCTCTCACGGGCAAAAAACTGGATTCGAAACATCTCTGCTCCTTCTAGATTGAGGTCCCGGCAACGGAACCAAAAATGTGACCTCCGGGCTGACTCCGGACTAAAGTGCAGCTTGATCCGGCAACAGCGGAGATGTTTCAAGCATTCACACTCTTCCTTCAACAACAACGATTGCATGATCGAAGGGAGGATTCAACCACAAAGCCGTTGCAAGCTGTGGTAGGGAAGATGGATCAGTTTGATGGGAGTGATGTCTCAAAGTACTTGAGATATTACGTCAGGGAAATGAAGGTGAACTGTGTTCTAGAGAAGGAGATGATTGAGATGTTTTGTCTTGCTGCGGTGCCGGAGATAAGAGACCATGTGAGGTCCCTACATGAGCAATTTGGTGAGGATTGGGAGACATATTCTCATGCCTTGAGAGATGAGTACTTCTTAGAAGATCTGTGACCTCCGGGCTGACTCTCACTCAGGTTTACCTCCGATGGCTTTTTGGAAGCTCATCATGAATCTAGAAGGACTTAGTCCCACCCTATGACCATGACCCTATTGCTCACTCTTACACAAACTCTCAAAGTCCAAGCTCTATTATGCACATTATCACCAAGAGTAAGATATCACTCAAAAGGAAAGGGATACTTTGGTAATCAAAGTCTTCATTGAATCAAGGCTCCACTCGAACATGGCGTCTCCAAGAACCAAGCTCCCCAAAACTAAGATCACCACACTATCTTCTCCCAAAACTAACTTCCATTGAAAAACTACTTGAGAGGTGCTTCTCAACCTCTCTATTTATACTACTTAGAATCTTACCCTAGTAACTACAAGTAATCACCATGTAACTTCCTCTTACCAAGTTTAAACGATGTAGAGATCACAAACCCCAATGAAAAGGGTACATGGCAACATGCAATTGGTCCACTTGGATCTTCTAGGAGCCCAACTACTCCCTAATTGACTTCTAGTGTACCAAGTCAATCTCGCCCCTAGATTTAAGGGTCTTCACCAAGTCCAACCAATGAAAACTAGTCCAAGTCAAGGGAAGTCAAGATACCCATGTGATGGAATCTATTCCTTGATTCCTACTAAATAACAAAATAGTAGTTCTCATCTACCACACCAAAAGTTACTCTATATTTTCCTCCAACTTAACCATAACTAGCTAAATATAGTCATGACTAAGATAAACTTTGGCACAATTTAGATATACTTACATTTTATCCTATATGTACACCCCTGGGTCTTACAGATCCTGATAGAGTAACTAAGAAGTTCTTCATGGAGTGGGTCGAAATGCCCAATAAGAAGTCTCATGCAACTGAGCTTCTTAGGAAGTTTGAGAGACAATTCTCACAATTGTCTCAATTGGAGATGATAACCTTGGAGTCACATAAAACAGAGTTGTTTCTCCGAGTTGCTGATGTTGAGTTGCAAGAGGAGCTAGAGTTGCTTCTCGAAGACAAAAATGAGTAAGAAGGTCTAACAGGTAGTTGCAAGGATGTTGAGGAGGTAGTTGGACTCTTGGCGAAGAGAGAAAGAAGGAGAGAGAAGATTGTGATGAGAAGACGCCTGCAAACGGTGTCGCATAGGACAATTCTTTGCTATGAGAATGCACGAGCGTCTGGCTGTAGAAGAACCCTCTAGACCCTTGTGTGAGTTGACAATCTCTTCTTCTTCTCCTCAGCACTCCATATTACAACCCGTAAAACTTCAGCGGAAGAAGATTATGATATCCAATGATTCGACCAATTACTCTCGCTTAAAGTTGAAAGAAAATTGCTCCAAGACCCTTTCAATCACTCAAAAAAGTTTCAGATGTTTTTCTCCTCTAGATCTCTCAGAACAATTGTTGATTTCCACACTGTATCACAAGGCAATATGCAGACCCATGTGTACAAAACCAATCACACATTCTAGTCCTTGATTTCAATTGCTCTCAAATTTCATAAAAAGGTCACTCATTATCCCAAATTCAAATCTAGAAAGTTTTATTGACATAACTTTCTGATATCAAAAGATATGATCGATGTACTAACTTTGTGATAGTTAATGCAATCCTGCAACTCTGACTATATATACAAACTTCAACCTATCACTTCGTACTCAAAACTCATCCAATCGAGTCAAAACTTTGATCAAAACACAAGCCCAAGTCATAAACTGTCTTTCAGTTGACTCAGAGCTCCCAAAACCCTTGTAAGATTCTTAGAAACACTCCAAATACACTCAAAGTTCTAAAATTCTCTCTCTAACTTTGAATCACTGTTTCAAGAGGTCAAAATAGCATTTTCCATTCCCATTGGTCTAGCAGTTTTGGCCAATGAGGGCAATAGGGCAACTTTTCGAGGTTTTAGGGATTTTGGAGACCTTTCAAGAAGGGATTCAAAAATCTGAGGATTGGGTTGGAAAACTGACGGGATGAGCTACAATGTGGGCTCAAGAATGGATAGATTTGAAGAATTTGTCACTCTGAAACGTTGATTCAAAATTAGAGAGAGAAATTTAGACCTTTGAATGTATTTGGAGTGTTTCTGAGAATCTTACAAGGTTTTGGGAAATCTGAGTTGACTGAGATACTATTTACGACTGAGGCTTGTGTTTTGATTGAATTTTGACTCGATTGGATGAGTTTTGAGTATGGAGTGATAGGTTGAAGTTTGTGTATATAGTTAGAGTTGCACGATTGCAATGACTATCACAAAGTTAGTACATCGATCAAATCTTTTTATATCAGTAAGTTTTGTCAATAAAAAAAGATTGATTCTTTCTAGATTTGAAGTTCAGATGATGAGTAATCTTCTAATGAAATTTGAGAGCAATTGATGTCAAGGATTGGGATGTCTGATGGGTTTTGTACACAAGGGTCTGCATATTGCCTTGTGATATAGTGTGGAAATCAACAATTGTTCTGAGAGATTTAAAAAAGAAAAACATCTGAAACTTTTATGAGTGATTACAAGAGTTGTGGAGCAATTTTCTGTAAAGTTTAAGCGAGAATTATTGGTCTAATCATTGGATATCCTAATCTTCTTCCGCTGAAGTTTTATGGGTTGTAATATGGAGTGCTCAGGAGAAGAAGAAGAGATTGTCAACTCACACAAGGTTCTAGAGGGTTCTTCTACAACTAGACGCTCTGGCGTTCTCAGAGCAAAGAATTGTCCTATGCGACAACGGGACCCTAGCTCATTTACCTCCATGGTATTGCAACTACCTCAATCTTCTGTGTCCATTGGAGATATGAAGAGATTGTTTCTCCCCCTACCTTAGAAGCTTTCATCTTCAGCCGCGAATTCTTTGGGGTGGGGTTCGGCGAATACATGGCTTGTTTTTGCTTCTTCTTCTTCGCCACTGGCTCGTGAGGTACTTCCAAACTGTGACTTCTCTTCCTTCGGGACCATCCTGCTTCATCGCGTCCTCCCTCTCACGCTTGTATCTCCCGAATAATATTCTCCAAATCCCCCAAGGATGCGTCGTCTCTTGTTCGATCTCTCTTTAGCTGTAATGTTTCTGACCCCGTTGAACCCAAACTGGGCATCGATCCACTACTCGCTGCTTCCATGGGAGGCTTGGTTCTTGATTCCTCTGATCCCATATGGTACTTCTGTCATTCGTGAGGGTCAACCAGCCCATCCTCGAATACACGTGGACAAAAAATGAGGAAATGTACAGGATCCCTTTTTCTCCCGCACATAATTTCTCCCTTATGGCCTGTACATTACAAGCAAAGATCTCCCCACAATTGACTCTAATGGATCCTATCACAAACCCTTCGACAATTCTCACCTTATTCATATTGACATAAGTAGTTCGCTGGGGCGAGAAGAGCTGGTTCAAGGTGTACATGATCTTCCTTCGGAAATCATCCTTGATAAGATCAATCTTGTATCCATTTGTGATCTTCCGCTCCTTTGGATCGAACCACTTTGATTCATCGAAGTTGAACCCAGTGACCATAGCTGAGCCCTCCCAATCAATTCCGTCCTTCTCCTCCTTATAATCACGCCCAAGCGCTTCCGCCCATAATATCGCATCCCACAAATTTGGGTAGCCTTGCCACTTGATTGAATTTCATTCCTTCTTGGCCCGTACTTCCTCACACAGCTATGGGCACACGTAGTCCCAGCGTCATGCTAAGAAAGCTCCTCCTAACTCTTTCAATCTCTCCAATTCACGCGTGGTCCAATCAGGCTTTGGCACCAAGGATCTGTATGCTCGGGATATAGACTTCTGTTGAACAGGCAACTAAATAGTCTCTCATGCTCTTGATTGACTCGCGGATCTCTTCTTGATCAAATTCGCCTGATCCATCGCTCTTCGATTCCCGCCCTTCTCGCCCGTTGCGGCTCTCGTCGACTCGAAAATATCGGCATCTCCTTCCGCTCTTCCTAATTTCTACTGTTCCTCCTAATTCTTCCCTAACGGCCTATTCGTATTAAACCGGGCAATTCGTACTTATCATCAGTATTTACACTTATATTCGGCGTAATTGTCCCGAATATCACCTTCTTTATTTAAAAAACACAAATACCTCTACAACTAGCTACCAAAGGTTCTACAATAGCCTTTCTTCTTGGGATCCCACCCATGGATGTAAGTCAGAGCCAACTCTCCTATTCCATTAGCACTAGAACCACTAAAGTTTCCAACTTCTACGCAAGTTGCAATACCGAGCATAAAGGTTCTAGTAATACATCATCCTTCATTGCTTTGATCTTTGGCCTTGAGATCTTCAGCACAGGCTCCTCTTTTTGAGTCACCTTCTACTTCTTTGCTTTCTCCTCTTCAATGTTCTTCATGACACAATTAAACTCTTCAGAAGTCATCTCCTTTTCGTGATATTTCAAAACTTGTTTCTCCTCTCGAGTATGACTTGATAGACTCCTTGTTGAACCGCAGATGTTCTTTTCAATATCTATATCCTCGTCAGACAACCCTGTCTCCAGTTGGTACTCCTTCCTCTCTTGAGGAGGTAGCAATTCCATCCGGGAATACATATTCACTTAGGGGAAGGAAGATCAGGCGAAAGTGACTTGATAGTTGGCCGAGTCAGTGAAGCAGTTGGAGAATCAAAAATCCGCCATGGGGAAAGAGAATCAGCAACTGAGATTGGCCTATAAGGAAGTTTGCAAGGCAAGGAGAGAAGACGGAAGTTGATGAGTTGAGGCGGCAACTACTGAAGGTGAAGCGGCAACTTAGAGAGGTGGATGTCGAGCGACCTGGTAGGTTAGAAGCGTTAGCAAGCAAATGTTCAGACTACCTTCTTGCTCGGTGTGATGATGAAGAGATCCGTTGGTTAGAGAGGATCATGGAGGTTATGAACTCTCCTATCGATTTGAAGGCAGGAAGGAAAGAAATGTACAAAGCAATGGGTAGTGAATGCTAAGAGTCACTTCAAACTCATAGGCGAGAGATTAAGACATCCGGGAATTGTAAGTGAATGTTGATACTTTCGCATGGAGACTAGAATCATCGTGTGGTGATGGTGTCCGAGAAGAGAGGAGTCGGAGCTCGGAATAAATCAGCTAGCTTTAGCTGTTAGACATTCTTTGTATAAATAGGAGTAGCACTAGTAGGAAAGTTTCATCTTCTTTTGCTGCAAGAGTTCATTGTTGAACTGAGAGTGTAGTCAAGGTAGACCGGGAGCTTGTAAAGCCGAGCTCTGTCGAATGGGATTGGTGGGATCGTTTGAGAAGCTATCGGAGTAATTTTCCATGAGCTATTGACCTCTGACAGAATCACTAGAACTGCACTAAGCTTACCGCCTTGATATTACAAGATGGATCTTGTAATATAGTACATCAACCTTTCCATTTGTAAAGTACAAAAGTTCCTCAATCCTAAGTGTAATTGGACTCTGGTGGATGCTTGATGTGTGTGTATTTAATCGAAGTGTGCACTAAGAAGTGGCATATTCGCTAACCCTCGGCTGCATAATCTTTTCCTAGTACTTTCGCCTAGGTTGTTGCACCTCACAAATCCAGTCGTCCTCTTGCTCCAATTTGATGAACTATTTTCTCCCGACAAACTTCTTCACATAATTCCAACGTCATGATGACAACGCGTCTCCCAAATTCTTTAATTGTAATGCATCTTCCGTTGTCCACTCCGACATTTGTATGGAAGATATTATCCTCCCTACTGAAAGCTTCTTGGCACTTGTCATTTGGATTGTCTCTCCTATCCCCAAGAAAATTTGCACTTTCTTCTTCATTGTTCTCCCTCATAGGTCACCTTCTGATGCACTTCCTTTGACCAGATCATCTTTTGAATTGCAGAAGCAGTTCTTTATGAGGAATGTTGATATCTCTTGCCCTTTTCTTTTTCCTGCTCTCTTACTTCACCGATCCCTCAGTTGTACTTTTCACCCTATTGTGACTCTTTATCTTTTTGCTGAATTTTATTTATAAAGCGATCTCAAATCCTCCAAATAATCCTATTGTTACAAAAATTTTTAAAAAAATCTCTAATTTTACTCACTATGCTACCAGAATGATGTTGTATAGTCACTGATAGAGGTCATGCAAAATCCAAGCTCCAAGAATAAGCAAGTCTCATAATTGGTACAGGATGAAATTGTGGTGTAGGGGCATTGAATTATGCTCGGACATGATCACATACCATACATCTGGCCACAAACATAACACAAATGTTGCCATCTCCCCAAACTTGAAGAAGGTGTCTATCTTCCCATTTGAACCATCAAGCTCTCTCTTACACTCAATCTTGCTTCTTGGCACTCAAAATGCCCACCAAAGCACATGTACAAAGATACTTCAATACCACCATGTCGTCATGGATGTCTTGGCTTACCACCAAACCGTACACTAGAGGTCAAAATAGCATTCTCCATTCCCATTGGTCTAGGAGTTTTGGCCAATGAGAGCACTAGGGCAACTTTTCGAGGTTTTTAGGAATTTTGGAGACCTTCTTGGAAGGGATTCGAAGATCTGAGGATAGGGTTGGAAATCTGACAGGACGAGCTACAATGAAGACTCATGAATGGATGGATTTGAAGGATTTGTCCCTCTGAAATGGTGATTCAAAGTTAGAGAGAGAAATTTAGACCTTTGAGTATATTTGGAGTGTTTTTAAGAATCTTATGAGGGTTTTGGGAGATTTGAGTCAACTGAGATACAGTTTATGACTTGAACTTATCTTTTGATTGAAGTTTTGACTCGATTGGACGAGTTTTGAGTACAGAGTGATAGGTTGAAGTTTGTGTATATAGTCAGAGTTGCAGGATTGCACTCACTATCACAAAGTTAGTACATCAATCATATCTTTTGATATCAAACAATTCTGTCAATAAAACTTTCCACATCTAAAGTTCTGATAATGAGTGACCTTCTTATGAAATTTGAGAGCAATTGAAGTCAAGGATTGGGATGTGTGATGGGTTTTGTACACAAGGGTCTGCATATCGCCTTGTGATATAGTGTGGAAATCAACGATTGTTCTGAGAAATCTAGAAAAAAAAAAACATCTAAATCTTTTTTGAGTGATTGAAAGGATTGTGGAGCAATTTTCTTTGAAGTTTAAGGGAGAGTTATTGATCGAATCATTGGATATCATAATCTTCTTCCGTTGAAGTTTTACGGGTTGTTATATGGAGTGCTGAGGAGAAGAAGAAGAGATTGTCAACTCACACAAGGTTCTAGAGGGTTCTTCTATAGCCAGGCGCTCGACGTTCTCATAGCAAAAAATTGTCCTATGCGACAACGTGAATGATGTTTGCATGGCCAAGCCTTCATAATCGATCCCATCTTTCTTCTTCTCGTAGAAGCATCCCAAGGCATTAGCCCACATCTTTGCCTCCCATCATTCTAACTATGCTTGATATTCTACAGCTTGGGTGGCTTTTCCTCGTTGAACTTCTTTGCACAATTCAAGAAAAATGAAATTCCACCTCCACGATAAGAAAGAACCTCGCAAATTCTTCAATCGTAACAACTGAGTGGGCATCCGATCTGCCATCACGATATGTGGTCAAATCCTCCCTATGGTCATCTTCATGACTGGTGGTATTGCAATCCTCTTTTTTCTTGTCATGGCGATTTGCGTTCTCTTCGACATCTCAATCTTGACCTTCTTATCTATCGTTAGCTCATTGTCACGTTCCCATTTTTTGAAATTGAGTTGGTTAAGGCGTTTTGCTCCTCCACTTCCTTGCCGCGTGCGTGTGACAGGCTCCACTATCTTTGTATGCTTCCTAATTTGCCTTATTTGTAAGAATACACTTCATATTTCTCCAAATATAACCTTTTATTTCAAGGAAACATATAAAATTCCTACAATCTTCGCCAACTATGCCCTGATATACGTCCGCTCTTAGTTGTGAGTGCCCCGCGAACATCACTACTCATAGTATTTCTTGATTTGCCACCCGTTCACCCTGCTAGCAAACGGGCACTCTCCAAATCGAGTAATACTACCAAGTCATTTTCTTACACTTCTTTTACTTCGTAAGACCCCATCCAATGAAGATGCAACTTCCTTGGAAATTTCATGTAGCAGTGTTGCATTGATATTGCTTTGTTGTGAAAACACTTTTTGAGAGTAGAAAAGATCATTGTCATACACTTGTGTTGATGTATGATTTTATATATATATATATATATATATATATATTGTGATGTTGATGTGATAGCAATGTATATTATGATGCAATATGTAACAAATGATGAAGCAAAATTGCTACTCATCTTTCTAATTATTGTGCATATTTGTATCATATCACAACATATATCATTGTGACGTCAAACATCACAATATATAGATTGTCATACATCACAAAAATCTATCACAAAAATCTTTTCTAGTCTCAAAAAGTGATATTCAAAGTGGATTTGGATCAACTCTAATCACTCTTTTATGTTATGGTTATGAGTGGATTGTACATGTGGACATTTTGAGAGTACAAAAGATTACTTGGAAAACTAGTCTCCAAGGAGTCCTTATTTTAACTCTATCTCTCGGAGCCTAGGTATCCTATTGGCCCTGACAATACATCTAGTCCAAACAACACTAATTGCACTACTAGCTCTAATTGCTATATATGATGTGCCTACACAAATCTATCTAACTAGGGATGCAAGTATATAAGTTGTGATAAATTATAACGATATGGCTACATATATGTATATAGTTGTATACAATCTATGTACTGTGATGTTTGATGTGACACCGATGTATGGTGTGATGCGATATGTGTGTGCATGACCAATGTCAAGATTTATGTAGCTGCATTCTTAGTTAGGTAGGAGTGCACATGCAAAAGTAAATATAATTGTTAGAGCAGGTTGTATAGTTAGCAAACGTCATATCTAGTGCCATAAGGACCTATAGTGTCATTAGGAGATATAGGGCTCGAGGGGTAGAGTTCTAATAAGGGTTACTTTGGGTGCAATTTTTGAAATTGAGATTTTGAGAGTGTGCCTATGGTGGATACTAGCTAGTGCATGAACCTGGAGTCTTTAAAGCCCATTTTATGCTTTATAATACTTGGCTCCACCATCTAAGTGTGAACAACTTCATATGCTCTAGCTATAACCTCTTGATTTGTATCAGAAAACTTCATAGTGATAACCACCGCTTGTTCCATGCAAAAACTCCAACCATACTTGAAGAAGACTTTACCTCTCCTTTTCTAACATTTCCATAAGATCAAAGATGAAATTTTGAGCACTTCTCGTCCCCAACTTTTGCCTCCACCATCTCGATAGACAAAGAGCTTACAAATATCTTGCTATCACATATGTGAACTGCATGCATCTTTGCTCAGCCAATCCAAGGCTCATAATCCATGTCAAATAGTTCACATCCATGGCCTGATCAAACACTTGATGTCGTAATGCCTTAAACAATATAGGTATTGCTGTAATATCTATACAAAATCCTATACCTTGCTCTCTCTCTTCGCATTGAGTTCCAGAACCATTGCAAGTGAGAATCCCATACAAGTCAAGATCCTTTCTCTATATAGGCATAGAAAGCTTGATAACTCAACAATGTGGGTAATGCAAAACTTGGCTGACCCACAAGGTTCACCACTGCCATGGATGACCTCTCAGCATAAACCAGTGACTATGAGTGTCTATCCACATCCAAAATACTCTCCACTCTAAGATGTGAGGGCATGTACATTTCATCATATGCTCATAATAAAATCTCCCTTGGAAGAAGATTTATTGATCATAGACATAAATAATGTATGCAAAATCCTACTCTCGTTGCATCAAGCAATATTGTTGGTCGAATCCATAATCACATCTTCTATGCATTCGTGCATATGGATCATCCAACAAGGAACATTCTCCAAAATGTATGCCAGTGAATAGGTCTATTGTGACTAGAGAGATTGTAATACTCTTTAAATCTCTCAAAATATGCCAGAAAATGAATCTTGTACCTTGTGACCATTAGCATCATGTGTGTGTCCCTTACATGGCCATCTAACAATAACCAAATATATGGTGCCATGACAAGCAATGTCTTATGCTCCGATCAACAAAATATGTGAAGTCAAGGCCTATTGATATCCTTGAACTACCAACAATGGATGAAGATCTGACTATTGTCGCACCATCCGTGCCATATGGTGTAATGAAACATGCCTCATAATCTCATCTTGTTCCATGTATAAGTATCAATGTAGTCGTATATCTGATTGCAAAAAGCCAAACCTGTTCTGCCAAACCAAACCTGTTCTAATCCCTCCAAACAGATCCAACACATATATAACCTCCTCTAAATACTACCAAGTAATAGTTGTTGTATCTAAAGATGACAATATAGTGAAAATGGGAATAACTTCATTTGTCTACTCCATCTTTGGAGCAAAATATTCACTCCAAGCTTGATGTATTAGTTGATCTGCCACATGTTGTAACTGCATACATGAACATGAATTGACTAGTGATTCATCCATGTAGTAACTGCATACATGAATTGACTAGTGATTCATCCAAAGTGGATGACACTATTTACTTCAAATTGCCCAGAACCGGAAGACAGCACTCAGTTTTGTTATTCTAGATCCGGACACGTTGCAGAAGCCAAGGCTTGTGGCCAGGATTGGATCCGCACTACCCCGCTGCGCTAGATATTGTAGGACTAGGACGATCGAGCACAGGTAGGAAGCCCAGAGGAGCTTTCGACGCGTCGGGACTCCGTGACTCATGCAGGCATGATGTGTACATGACCTGAACATATTATCCATTCAGAGCTACCAATTCAGGAGCCCTGCACTGAGAAAGTTCTACTACTTCAATCAATTTCAAGCAATTGGAACCATAAAATTTATAACAAAATACCAGCCGATAATCAGGGACCTAAATACAATGCAGCTGTGAAAGTGCATAAAAAACTCAACGTCCTGCTTCTTTCCGGGTGTACAGAACATATTGACATTTCATTTTCAAATTATCCATCTTGATAATGGCGTACCTTACTTACTTGAGTAGAGCATCTCGCAGCTTTCAACTACGTGCAGATGAGGAACAAATACCCAAAAACCAAGAAGACAAAGTTGGAACCTCTCTGCTCTTGTATGTAGGAACAGAGATTAAACTCTGAAGTGCGCTGTGCATGTACGATTCAAGCGTAAGATGGCAAACTGCTTCTGTGACAGAAGCAGGATGAAGTTGAAGGACGACTATTCTCGATATAAATACTGGAAGCCAACTACTAGATACAAAAAAAACTAAGCATTATCTAGGTACGTCACCTTCTGCTTTTGGATTCTAGTATCTCAAATTCAAATTCAAATTCTTCTGTCCAACAACGACTATAATGTGACAATTTTTACTACTTTTTAAAGTGAAATTTATTGGAGGTTGCATAGTGCTGCACTGTTGGGGATAAACCTCATCGCGTAAACGACAGTCTGATACTTCTACCTTTGACGAAGGTCAATTTATTCAACAGAGGAATCGGAATCCCTCTTTATTATTGCGCCTGGGAAGTTGATATGAGAAGAACCGACGCTGCCATACACCAGAAAGGACAGCCTAGTACATACCACAGGATGGCATTTCTGTTCATCATTGGACTTAGATTTATTCGATAAAAGCTAAACCTTCTCGGAAGAGGATAATGTGAAATGATTTGGATAGAAATGATATTATATTCAAAGTTTACACCAACATTTGCTCTTTGTCCTTGCAACGTGAAAATTGTGTGTCAAACATCAGCCCGGCCGGATACCTTCTCCGGCCATAAAAAATTCCTGAAAAAATATCACATTATAGTCGCTATTGGACACATGAATTTGAATCTGAGATACTAAACCCAAGAACAGAAGGTGACGTACCTAAATAGTAAAGTACTCTTTTTTGTTACTTATCGTTGGCTACGACTATTTATAACGAGGATTCTTCAACTTCAACTTCATCATGCTTCTATCATACAATCAGTTTGCATGCTTAGTCTTGAGTTGTACATGCACAACGCTCTTCAGAGTCACTCTCACAAGAGCAGAGAGATTTCAACTTCGAGTTCTTAGGTTTCTGGGTAATTTTCCTCACCTGCTGGTACTTGTAAGCTGCGGATGATCTACGCACATAATTAAAGTACCCATGATGATAATGTTGCTACTATCAGTTGCTAGGATGGTATGTTATGCATGTGGTAGACCTCATTACAAAAATTATTGCCTTCAAGGTCTAAGGGTGGATTTTGTTGAATCAAAATTATGTGAGCATTGTCACAAACATGGTCACATGATTAATCGATGTTTTGATCCGCATATAGAATTAAGATCAACGAGAGTTCCCATGACAGTCCTTGGAAGAGGACAAGGAGTTCAAGGTGGCAAGGGTGGTAGTAGAGTACCAACCCGTTGTCGTGTTGTGACTCGGCTACTATGAGAAGATGATGACATATGTCATCTTTAGAGCTGTTGTCATGACGGCGATACTTTAGGTTAGGGTAACATATGGCATTGTAAGGCTGTAAAGAGCTAGGGAGATCTAGACACATCACCTTGCAGACTAAGGAGCTTATCTGATTGAAGTGGAGTCGACGTATGACGTGGATAGGGGACAACATGATCCTCAAGATTTACCATTTTTGAGTCCATTTGTGATCAACATCCGGTGTCTTCATCGTGATAGCTTTTGGGTATACTTAGCTGGTTTCAAGTTATCATTTTAACTCTTATTAGTGGCAACTCATATTGTATATACGACGTCTAAGTAGAGTGTTTAGGATAATTGTAAAGCTCTTAGTTTCAATGGAGCTAATTTGGCCACACTAGAGGTCAAAATAGCATTCTCCATTCCCATTGGTCTAGAAGTTTTGACCAATGAGGACACTATAGTAACTTTTTGAGGTTTTTAGGGATTTTGGAGATCTTCCAACGAGACATTAGAAAATCTGAGGATAGCTTGAAAAGTTGACAGGACGAACTACAACGTGGGCTCAAGAATGGATTTATTTGAAGGATTTGTCACTCTGAAACGGTGATTCAAAGTTAGAGAGAGAAATTTAGACCTTGGAGTGTATTTGGAGTATTTGGGAGATCTAAGTCAACTGAGATACAGTTTACGACTCAAGCTTGTGTTTAGATTGAAGTTTTGACTCAATTGGACGAGAGTTGAGTATGGAGTGAGAGGTTGAAGTTTGTGTAAGCAGTCAAAGTTGCAAGATTGCACTAACTGTCACAAACTTAGTACATCAATCATAACTTTTGATACCAGAAAGTTATGTCAATAAAAGTTTATAGAGTTGAAGTTTGGATAATGAGTAATTTCTCATGAAATTTGAGAGCAATTGGAGTGGTGGATTGGGATGTGTGATGGGTTTTGTATATAGGGGTCTGCATATCGCCTTGTAATACAGTGGGTAAATCAACAATTGTGTTGAGAGATCTAGAGGAGCAAAACATCTGAAACTTTTCAGAGTGATTGAAAGGGTTGTGGAGTAATTTTATGTAAAGTTTAAGCGAGAGTTATTGGTCCAATCATTGGATATTATAGTTTTCTCCCGTTGAAGTTTTACCAGTTATAATGAACTCAAATGTGGAGTGCTAAGGAGGGAAAGAAGAGATTGTCAACTCACACAAGGTTCTAGAGGGTTCTTCTACAGCTAGGCGCTCGGACGTTTTCAGAGCAAAGAATTGTCCTTTGTGACATAAAGGTGGTGAACTCGACGTGAAACCTCTGAGGTGGAGGAACTTTCATGAGTTATCTTGTTGTGAGTTTACAGATTCATGGGTTTCGGTTTATAGTTTAGTGTTTGAAGTTTAGAGCAAGGGTTGGTTGCAAGCTCGGTTCGTGGATTAGCCTTGAGATATTAGGGTGCAAGTTCAAGTTTTGTTTGGACTTGAGATATAAAATAGGTTAGAAATCAGGTTGTAAGAACTCTATAGTGATAGCTCAGAGCAGAACGTTGAGTTTTATGATATGTCAAATGCCAGGTGATGGCAAGACTAAGTCGTGGGTGGGTTGGAACAATTTGAGTATGGAGCGTAGCTGTTTTCTTCTTATGTTTGGATCCCCTCCATACTGGCTTCTTGTGTGTGCGCCATGCTAGCTTTGTGCGGGTGTCTGATTCAATAGGAGTGCTCCGGACTTGATCACCGGTTACCACTCTAGAACGTGCTGCGTATTTCTCTTGTGAGAAAATGGAAGTGATGACCAACTCTCCCAAGAGTGCTTGAGGTAATGGCAGGTTAGGTTGCCCAATACATTAGACACAGACTACGGGGATCTAGATTTAGATCAGAATAGATAGACGCAGAAGGTTAGATACTTGAGAGATTGGAGGGGTTAGCGATCAAGGCAGCTTTTCATCGACAACGAGCTGAGTGGATGTTCCGGATCACAAGGACGGTTACAATGAGTGGGGAGGGGTCGAGCAGAGCAAGTGAGGTACCTAAGATGCAACTCGATCCGGCAACATCAGAGATGTTTGAAGCATTCACATTCTTCCTTCAACAGCAACGATTGCAAGATCGAAGGGAGGATTCAGCCACAAAGGCGCTGCAAGATGTGCTGGGGAAGATGGATCAGTTTGATGGGAGGGATGGCTCAAAATACTAGAGATATTACGTCAGAGAAATGGAGGTGAACCGTGTTCCAGAGAAGGAGATGATTGAGATATTTCGTCTTGCTGCGGTGCCAGAGATTAGAGACCATGTGAGGTCTCTACAGGAGCAATTTGGTGAGGATTGGGAGACATATTCTCCTGCTTTGAGGGATGATTACTTCTTAGAAGATCTTGATAGAGTCACTTAAAAATCCTTCATGGAGTGGGTCGAAAGGCCCAATAAGAAGTCTCATGCAACTGAGTTTCTTAGGGAGTTTGAGAGACAATTCTCACAACTGTCTCGATTGGAGAAGATAACCTTGGAGTCACATAAAACATAGTTGTTTCTCCGAGCTGCTGATGTTCAATTGCAAAAGAAGCTAGAGTTGCTTCTCGAAGACAAAAATGAGGAAGAAGGGCTAACAGGTAGTTGGAAGGATGTTGAGGAGGCAGTTGGACTCTTGGCGAAGAGAGAAACAAGGAGAGAGAAGATTGTGATAAGAAGACCTCTTCAGCCTTTCTTGACCGTATTGAATTGCTGCAACAACAGCAGCTTCCGAGCTTCTGTTCCCGAATGAAAATATCTGTGACAACGCGTCCCTAGCTTCCTTGGATGTGTCATAGTCTTGAATGTGACCGATCATAGAGCCTTAAATTGTGAGCGCAATGTAGTGGATGGCTTGATATGATCGCTTTCTCCACTCACGCAATGTCTGCTCACTACGAAGATCACCAGCAACCACGATTCGTGCTTTCTCCTCCCCCTTCACAAGCTCCCCTAGCCCATGGCCTTGAAGGAAGGTCTTTATTCGAAATTTCCACGTTTGGAAATTGTTCTTGTCGAGTTTTTCTCCAGTGATCATGCTCATAGATTCTGCCATGGTTGTGGTCACGAGCGGAAATCACGACCCCAACACGGCAAGAACCTGCACAAACACAAAACAAACACAAAGAACACCTCCGCGACTACAGCGGTGTCGTGTTGTGACGCGGATACTATGAGAAGATGATGACATATGTCATCTTCAGTGTTGTTGTCATGACGACGATACTTTAGGTTAGGGTAACATATGGCATTGTAAGGCTGTAAAGAGTTAGGGAGATCTAGACACATCACCTTGCTGACTAAGGAGCTTATCTGATTGAAGTGGAGTCCATGTAGGACATGGATAGGGGACAACATGATCCTCAAGATGTACTATTGTCGAGTCCATTTGTGATCAACATCCAGTGTCTTCATCGTGATCGCTTTTGGATTTACTTAGCTGGTTTCAAGTTGTCATTTTAACTCTGATAAGTAACAACTCATAATGTGCGTAGGATATCTAAGTAGAGTGTTTAGGATAGTTGTAAAGCTCTAAGTTTCAATGGAGCAAATTTGGCCACACTAGAGGTCAAAATAGCATTCTCCATTCCGATTGGTCTAGGAGTATTGACCAATGATGGCGCTAGGGCAACTTTTTGAGATTTTTAGGGATTTTAGAAACCTTCCAGGGGGACATTCAAAAATCAGAGGATAGCGTTGAAAAGTTGACGGGACGAGCTACAACGTGGGCTTAAGAATGGATGGATTTGAAGGATTTGTCACTTTGAAATGGTGATTCAAAGTAAGAGAGAGAAATTTAGATCTTTGAGTGTATTTAGAGTATTTGTGAGAATCTTAGGAGGGTTTTGGGAGATCTGAGTCGAATGAGATACAGTTTACAACTTGGGCTAGTGTTTTGATTGAAGTTTTGACTCGATTGGATGAGTTTTGAGTACGGAGTGATAAGTTGAAGTTTGTGTAAGCAGTCAGAGTTGCAGGATTGCACTGACTATCACAAACTTAGTACATCAATCATATCTTTTGATATCTGAAAGTTCTGTCAATAAAATTTTCCAGAGTTGAAGTTCGGATGATGAGTGACCTTCTCATGAAATTTGAAAGCAATTAGAATTAAAGATTGGGATGTGTGATGAGTTTTGTACACAGCGGTCTGCATATCGCCTTGTGATACAGTGGGTAAATCAACAATTGTGTTGAAAGATCTAGGGAGCAAAACATTTGAAACTTTTCGGAGTAATTGAAAGGGTTGTGGAGTATTTTTCTGTAAAGTTTGAGAGAAAGTTATCGGTCGAATCATTGGATATCATAATCTTCTTCCGCTGAAGTTTTACCGGTTGTAATGTGGAGTGCTGAGGAGAGGAAGAAGAGATTGTCAACTCACACAAGGTTCTAGAGGGTTCTTCTACAGCCAGGCGCTCGGGCGTTCTCAGAGCAAAGATTTTTCCTCTGCGACAGTAGAAAAATAGCTCCTCTGCACCTCGATCAAGAAACATGCAAAACTCCAGAAATTGGCGAAATGCGTATGTCTTGACCGGCAGACAAAGAAGGAAATGTGTTCGATTCTCGACTGCCGCAGATTTTAGTTTAAAATGACGAAGAAAGCTCGGATTGTGCTGAAATTTTTCGTGGTAGGAGCTCTGACAGAGGCGAGCAAACTTCCGTTTCTACCTTCTAGAAGGCTAAGTCTTGGCTGAGGTTGAAACCCTCAAACCTCTAAAAACCTTGTTTAGGCCTCCAAACATCTCCTCAAAGATTTTGGAAAGGCGATAACTATCACCAACAACTCCTAATCGCACAAAAACTTCATGTCTATCAAATTCGACCATTCAGAAAATGATCATCTTGACCTCCGAAAGCGATTTAAAATGATCATCTTGAAAACGATCATCTTGACCTCCGAAAATACGATTGAAGATTCTGAGAAAACACGAAACGGTTCCCCAACAATCTAATCGCTTCAGCGGGACAGCCTCCAATTCTAAGGCACACTCTTCACTGATGTCCAGCACTCCTCTATGTCTAATCTACAAAACTAATGCTCTTAGCATGCTCTGATACCATGTTGAGAAAACGACTCTTCAGGACTCACTCCAAGAAGAGGAGAGCACACAAAAGGGACAAGAGAGAGTGTACAAGAATGAGATGGGGAAGGCTTCGCCTTCCCCTGTATATATAGGGTAAGTACAAGAAAACCCTAATCTCGGATTAGCCCTAAACAGATCTGTACCATCGGTACGTTACAATCCTAGATCTATGGCCTGAAGTCATCACCACGGATCGACCTATATCAACTCGATGAGCTTGGGATATTAACATCAAGTGACTATTAGGAATATGGGGGTAGGACCAATTGTGGACGAGTTTGCAGAAGCATTTGCAGGGAGAGCTATCTACTTCATGGGAGATCTTTACTATGGGTATGATCAGTTTCAACTATGATAAGGAAGCACGGATGTTACCACAATGAGAACACCCTTGGGCTTGGTGATAATGTGCACATTGCCACAAGGGGCCACAAATTCAGTAGCACACATGATGAATGGGATGAATAAAGTGTTGAGGGACTTTATTCCAGAGAAGACTATGCCTTTTATAGATGATGTGCCAATCAAAGGATGTACAGAAGAGGAGAAGGATGGAACCATCATGGAATGAATAGATGTGACATCCGAACTGATTCCTATTCAGGTTTAATTCCAATGATTTTTTGAAAATTCATAAAAATGTACAAATATAATTCAAATCCCCTTGAAAATAGTATTGTTGCACTTTTCTACATAAACTTTCGACATCCAAACTTCATAGCATACTCTCCTGATAACTCTATTTCTATTTCTTCATAGCATCTTATAAATGACTCCAGTATTATCCAAAAAGGTCAAGATCCTCCATTCATAGAAGCGGTATGAAATTGAAGTACTATTCTCGATATAAATACTGGAAGCCAACCATTATATAAAAAAAAAACTAAACATTCTCTAGGAATGTCACCTTCTGCTTTTGGATTCTTGTACCTCAAATTCAAATTCTTCAGTCCAACGACTACTATAATGTGACAATTTTCAGTACTTTTTATAGTGAAACATATTCGAGATTGCAAAGTGCTGCACTGCTAGGGATAAACATCATTTGATAACTGAACAGAATATTAATTCAAAGTTTTGAAAAATGAAACAGAAATTTATGAAAGAAACATGAAAATTCACGTTGGCCTTTTATGACATCATCTTGATGGGTGAAACTTACTTCATGTCAGCATTTTTCAAAAGATCAATGAAGAGAAAATGGAATTCAATCTCGATCATAAATTGTTTGTCAACATCTTGCATTCAATATTGCACAATTTCTATATATTTAGTAATAACATAGATCTTGCAAAACAATCCATTAACTATAATATTTATATATACAAAAAAATTTAATTAATTCTTAGCGTTTAAATTATAATCACCTTAAAAGTGATATGAACCTTGGATTGTTCACGATTTAAAACTAGAGGTGAAAAGATTATTGAGAAATTGAGGACTGTGTGGAAGTGTTGTTAGAGAACCATGTGAAGAGCAAGAGGTGAATGTGGACATCACCTTCTCTGTATATTTTGGGTCCTGCTGTATGTTTTTATGGTAAGTGCTAATTTGTGATGATAAAATCAAATTCAAGATCAATAGTATACTATTGATCTTGCATCACATATTATCTAAGAATGCCTCTAAGAATCATATATTCACAATTTCTTTGATTTTATCTTTCTGGCCTTTATTGCAAATCGATGTTGTTTTTCTTAATGAACCACATTGAAATGTTCACAGAAAATAATGCTCTTTTGTGTCTCGAACGGTGACTCATATCTATTGCTAGAGTTGACATCGTGAGCTTTAATTTCCAGAGGCGATATCATAAGAATTTCAAGACTGTTACAGTAAAACCTGTCTCCAAGTAATCACGTCTAGAACCACAATGTATTGTCTGACTTAAAGAAGTTACCAGAGATTAATTTAGTATAACAAATTTAGAGTTTACTAACTAATTCTTCTCAGACAAAGGCACACTCACTGTTCCTTCTGCAAAGAGGCTTACCTGCAGAGAAGGCTGAATCCCTCGGCCACAGTATATCCCCTCCAAGTGCACTACAGGTGCACCTTTCTCCCATGGCACAGGATGCAGATCTACTTCCACGAATTATTTTCCCAATCTTCAATTTGCAATGTACACACAAATCACCCGAGATTACGCAGCCGTCCCACGCATCATACCATTTGCAAATAGAAATCGAGTGTTTTATTTAAATTAAAAAAGATACAGAAGATAATGATATCAGTCAGCTGCCTAGTTAGACAAACAAACATAACGTAATGGAAATAAATGAAAAATGTTTTTGCATTGTCTTGGGTTAAGGTTTCCTTCCTTTGAATATTTTTTATCGACTATGGTCTTAGGAATTTTAGACTTATGAGAAAGTTTGTTATATTATTCCTCTAAGAAACAGTAGTCGGCGGCAGATTAAGCCTTTCTTCTATTGGGTATAATTACTAAAAGCAATTTGCAAGAATTCTTGCTTGCTTTGATTCTCCTGCAATAGGCCTTTCATCACCTTTGACTTCAGTTCAAACACAACAATTTGAACATCTCAACCCATTTGTAAAAAATGTTTGCAGCATCCCTACCTCAAACTGGATGTACTATTTTCTAACAGGTTATTTTCGTTAGATAGTTCATCCATGCTACTGTACTACATTTATCACGTGAAATATATGAACTATATTTTCAATATTGACCTTCAATGATAAACATCTATACTTCAAGAATCAGATGCACAACCTCTCAAGGTGTGTGTAAATAATGCTTTGATAATTTTCCAACTCAGAATGTCATCCAAAAAGTAACTTTTAGAAATCAACCCAAGCAACACATCTGAGTCATTGTTGAGAGCATAATCAAAACAGTAGAAAAGTATGTTGACCATGAGGCGTCTTGAAGATGCAATCTTCATCAATTTTGGTTTCATTAATATTTATTTTCCTTAATTATAGAACCAAAATCCTACTGAGCTACAAGTCCAAAATCAAATTAACTAAACAACGTGATGTCGGAATAATTATAAGCAAGGATGGTTTCTATCTTGCAATCATCTTGAATACGCATCTACAGATCGCACCCTTTGTGTCTTGCACTGCTGAGAAGTGAGATTCTTTCAGGTATCAATTCTTACATTCATAGGAGCCTAAGACTACCGTATTTAATATTTCATTACAAAGTATCATAAACTAAATATTACACAGAAATCAAGAATTTTTAACACGTTGGTTTGCAATTGTATATTCAATCCTTAAAAATTGAATGTCAAAAACATCTTAATGTATAAGTGAAAAATAAAAAATCATAACAAATGATAGATACTCTTTACTTTCGTGTTATAGTAATTGATGTTGAAATATAAGATTAATAATTAAAATCAAATATTTTTTTGATTTTATTTTAAGTATTTAAAAATTCAATAGCATCAACTTGAAGACATACTAAAGAATTATCGTATTTGTGAAAATATTTAAAATTTGGTTTTAATATCTTGAAATAAAGAAAAAAACATTATTTTTAAAAATGTTATTTTGTTGTAAATAAATAATTTTTTTCTTTGATCGCAGCATTCATATTTCATTCCAAAATATCACATTCAAGAAATATCATATAATTTGAATATATGAGGATATTCAAATTATCGATTTTTTAAATCAGAAGATTTATGATCTACTTAACTTTTACCAATGTGGGGACAATAGATGGATGCTTTAACTGTTATTTTTGAAGATGATTATGTCTTATAATTTGGTGGTGGATACTCAGGATAGAGCTAAGCTAGTGTTATTTTAGCTTGTTAGACTTTCACCATCTAGTGTGCAGCACTCAACTATTTTGCTTATGATGGACATCAAAATCAGGATCTCAATTAGTGATATATTGGTATGTGATCAATTGACATACGAATTATTTACAAAAGTATCCAAAGCTTAAGAGAAACTTTTTAAAAGAATTTTGTAACATTCCTTTTGAAAAATCCATTGATTGTAGTTTCAGTTGATGATATAATGGGCTCCACTCAAGTGACTTCTAAGTCATCCACAAGAAGATTCAAAATTTTTAAAAAAATTTTGTACTTTTGTATTTTTGCTCTAAATTTTTCTGGCAAGAAAATGTACTCAAAGATTGAACTTATTAACTTGCATTATGTTTCATTTGCAAAAAATCATACACTTCAAATCGATGTATCAAAATTTTTCAAATGACAGTAAAGAATTTGGATAAATACTATTTAAAAAAAATTAAATTAATCAGTCATTGAAATAATTGATATGCATGTTGTAAGCAAAAGAATATAGATCTTAAGCAAATTTTCATACAATAAATAGAATTTTTGAACCAATCTATTCCTGCACATGATAAATTTGTCAGATGTTATGTACCAATATCATTAGTGAGTCAGATACCTATAAGCACTTCGAGCCTAATTGCAGTAAGCGTCATTTGTGGACAAAGGGCTCACCAGGTAAAATTCAAATTAGTACCTTTAGAAGAACAGTTTTTGAAATTGAGATTTGAAAAGTGATGCTATGGTGAAACATTAGGTAGTGCATGAAATTGGATTTTTGGAGCTCAAAATGATATGGCTCAATTGTTGTTCTTTTTTATGTTGTGAGTAAATTTCCATTGTGGATATTTTGAAAGTAGAAAGGATTTCTTAAAAATTTCCATTTTATTTTATGCTTAGAATTGAAAGTCCTTGGAATAATGAAGATATTTTGTTCAGTTTTGATCAATAATATCTTTGATGTAGTTGGTGTTGAGTGTGAAGTGCACTCATGGAATGAATAGCTTTGACATCCAAACTGATTCTTATTCAGGTTTAATTCCAATGGTTTTTTAAAAATTCATAGTAAATGTACAAATATAATTCAAATTCCTATGATTAAAGTCTTGTTGCACTTTTCTACATAAACTTTCGACATCCAAACTCCACTGCATACTCTCATGATAACTCTATTTCCTAATAAATCTCATAAATGACTCAAATATTATCCAAAAAGGTCAGGATCCTTCATTCATATAAGCAGTATGAAATTGAAGGACGACTATTCCCGATATAAATACTGGAAGCCAACTATTAGATGAAAAAAAAAAACATTGTCTAGGTCTGTCACCTTTTGCTTTTGGATTCTAGTATCTCAAATTCAAATTCTTCTGTCCAAGGATTACTATAATGTGATAATTTTCAGTACTTTAGTGAAACATATAAAGTGAAATATATTCGAGATTACAAATTGCTGCACTGTTGGGGATAAACATCATTTGATAACTGAACAGAATATTAATTCAAATTTTTGAAAAATGAGACAGAAATATTATGAAAGAAACATAAAAATTCACGTTGGCCACTTATGACATCATCTTGATGGGTGAAACTTACCTCATGTCTGCATTTTTCAAAAGATCAATGAAGAGAAAATGGAATTCAATCTCGATCATAAATTGTTTGTCAACATCTTGCATTCAATATTGCACAATTTGTATATTTAGTAATAACATAGATCTTGCAAAACAATCCAGTTACAATAAATATAATATTTATATATACAAAAAAATTTAATTAATTCTTAGCGTTTAAATTAGAATCACCTTAAAAGTGATATGAACCTTGGATTGTTCACGATTGAAAACTAGAGGTGAAAAGATTATTGAGAAATTGAGGATTGTGTGGAAGTGTTGTCAGAGAACCATGTGAAGAGCAAGAGGTGAAGGTGGACATCACCTTCTCTGTATATTTTGGGTCCTGCTGTATGTTTTTATGGTAAGTGCTAATTTGTGATGCAAGATCAAAAGTATACTATTGATCTTGCATCACATATTATCTAAGAATGCCTCTAAGAATCATAAATTCACAATAACTTTGATTTTATCTTTCTGGCCTTTATTGCAAATCGATGTTGTTTTTCTTAATGAACCACATTGAAATGTTCACAGAAAATAATGCTCTTTTGTGTCTCGAACGGTGACTCATATCTATTGCTAGAGTTGACATCGTGAGCTTTAATTTCCAGAGGCGATATCATAAGAATTTCAAGACTGTTACAGTAAAACCTGTCTCCAAGTAATCACGTCTAGAACCACAATGTATTGTCTGACTTAAAGAAGTTACCAGAGATTAATTTAGTATAACAAATTTAGAGTTTACTAACTAATTCTTTGCAAATGGTACAGCCTTCTACATTTGTGAATCTGAATCATTCTCTGATACTTTCTTGAAGTTTAGGGAAAGGTATGAAGAATGTCCTTGTGTGCGACTCATGTCTAAAAACGTTTGTGCCAGTGTGAAGCAATATGTATAAACATAGCTAGCATTGACGAGACCTCCATCTGTAGATGGTTGTTTATCTTTGGGTGGGATGAATGGAAAACCTCTACGTTCCATTTTAAAGCATTTGCGTGTTTGCTAATGAAAGCGAGAGAGGTGGCTACGACTGTGGCCAAAACAAAGATCCAGGCCTCCAAACCTCAAAAGCCTCCCAGCTGCCAAGTCCCAATCCCTTTCTTGGAGCTCCTTACACCTCGTATGGGACTGCTAAAATTGATGAAGACGATTCAGTAGTGTAGTTAGTTTCAAAAGGCTTTGCTTGTTTTCTCTTCTTCTTCTGTCAGAAATAAGTTCTGTTTCTTTAATATGATGTTGCGACTTACAGGCGTGTGAGGATCAAAGAAGATCCTCAATATATGCTCTACATCGATAATGAAGGCCTGAGAGTCCAGAGACAATGCCAAGACGATGAGGTACATTGATGTCGGTGGACATAGAGTACGCGGCTGATTGCCATCTCCCGGTCTCGTCCCGTGCTATCCTAATTCGCGCACTCCACAGCGCAATTTCTGCCAATTCAGAAGGATTCTTCCCACTGTCACCTGTTGAAATTGCACGCAATAAATATTTCTTCGTATTGCAATCACACCGTAGAAGGAGACGTTATCCTGATATTGTGCAGGATGATGTGCACGTTGAGTTGGATTTTCCATCTCCCCAAACTGTTTTCTTAGTTTCACCAAGCATGCACGTTGATTTCAACAATTTTTTTTTCCACCAACCACTCTTGCCACCGAACTACTAGAAATATTCTCTGATGATTTGACCGAGTTTGCCAATTTAATAACCCTTTGAACTGAAATCATAGAATTATTGGCTTAATTTGATGTATCAGCTCACCGATGAATGGAGTTCAAATCCGTAAATAATCGTCTGTATCAACATTTAGAGAAGTGTTCCGAGTGCGTTGGATGAGGTCGGATATGTACGATTTGTCCTCATTATCATCTACTCTTCAGACCGTAGAGTTTGTCGGTGGACCCGCTTCTTGAATGAAGATATCAGGACGTGAATAAAGCGCTTCTACTTCGGAAGAATCTTTAAAGTGCGATGTGCGACTACTATAACATGCACAGTTTAAGATTCGGACCAGTTTGTACGATGGCTGTGCCTGCTTCCTGCTACTGTTGTGTAAATGATGGTGCTTTCCTCCAGTAAGGTCACGAATATCAGCCTTGACGATTGTAAGGAATGTTTAGCAGCGCAACAGAGTGCATTATTAGACGTATTCAGATTTCTTCTTGGGAGAAGAGCACCTCCGACCGAGGAATTTGGCGTGGCTCCATCTAGCGCCTCGGCTTCTTATAGAGGTCACAACACTCATTTCTCCACCAAAAACTTTTCACGTCATATCATGAGTTATTTACATTCCACGTGTTTAACAGTGGAACTGATATACTTTTAATATAAAATATGATAGTGATTTATTAAGTAACAAATCACTATTTGATTTTATATTTGGTTATAACATAAGAAAGAAAAAAAAACATTAAGAAGACTGGAAAATTACTAAATATAGTATGCTATAAACATGATGTTGCAAGTTTAGTACAAAGGAGTAGCCCTGCTTCCGATCTTGCATATTACAAGATTATGTTCATTATGGTATCGAATATAAAGATAAAAATATAATTTCTAGGAACTCATTGTCTCAAGGTGAAGCTCTTCCTATCTATTCAGAGCTCAGTGTTTGAACCTCAGCCGCAGTCTTCGTAGATGGTTCCTGCAATGTGGTTGCCAGAGGACTAGAGTAATCAACAGCCATGCAGTCACCAGCACAATCCTGGTTAGTCCTTTTACACTCCATACTGATAAGGGTCCGGATACCGTATGGACGTATTATAAGTGAGCCGGAGATAGCATCCAAGATATGATTGACGCACGATTACCAAGTTGTTAGGACAAAGAACAAATGTTGGTGTAAATTGTAAACGATATCCAACCTATTACTTGAAATATCTTCTTCAGGGAAGGTATGCTTTTATCAATTAAAAATTATTCCCCTTATACCTCTCGTGAAATGAATGCAATCCAATGCTATGTAGTAGCCTGTCGTTTCTGGTGTGGCAGCGGCGGTTCTTCTCATATCATCTTCCCAGGTGCAGTAATAAAGAAGAAAACCGATTGTTCTGTATGTAGAATATACCGGCCTTCGTCGAAAGTAGAAGTGATCCACTGAACATACTCAATATTGTGGCACTCTGCTATCTCCAAAGTATTGCACATAAAAAATTCCTGAAAATTATCACATTATAGTCGCATCGGACACATGTATTTGAATCTGAGATACTAGAATCCAAGAGCAGAAGGTGACGTACCTAAATAGTAAAGTACTATTTTTTGTTACTTATCTTTGGCTACGAGTATTTATAACGAGGATTCTTCAACTTCAACTTCATCATGCTTGTATCATACAAGCAGTTTGCAAGCTTGGTCTTGAGTTGTACATGCACAGCGCTCTTCAGGCCACTCTCTGTTCAGACAAGAGTAGAGAGGTTTCAACTTCGACTTCTTAGGTTTCTGGGTAATTTTTCCTCACCTGCTGGTACTTGTAAGCTGCCGATGATCTACGCACATAATTAAGGTACGCCATATGATACGTTCTTTACTACCAGCTTGAAGTAACAAAGAATCACTCCTTTTCAGCCTCCCAGTATTTTAGTCCCTGATTATCAGCGGGTAATTGGTTTGATTGCTCGTGATTGATCTGGGTAATAGAACTTCCTTTCCGAGTTTATACCTCTGAATGGATTATATGTTCAGGTCAGGTCAGGTCATGGCTGCCTGAGTCGCGGAGTGCCTCCGAGTGGTTTCTCAATCATCTGCAATATCAACATATCTGTGAAGATGGGGGAACGTCCGATGCAGAAAGAAAGCTGGGGAAGAAGCAGTGCAAGCTCGGGCGTCATGGCCACGGGTCGAAAGCTCCTCTGGGCTTCCTACCTGTGCTCGATCGTCCTAGTCCTACAATATCTAGCGCAGCCGGCTAGTGCGGATCCAGTCCTGGCCACAAGCCTTGGCTTCTGCAAGCCTGTCCGGATCGAGAATAACAAAACTGAGCAGTGCTGTCTTCCGGCTCCACGGCGACCGCCCATCAGGTTCAGATTGCCCAAAGTGCACCGTCTGCGTGTGCGTAGGCCTGCACATGAGCTGGCCAAGGATGTGGAGTACGTGAACAAGTATAACTTGGCTTACACGAGAATGAACGCGCTGCCCGATGACGATCCCAGGAGCTTTCTCAGACAATGGCACACTCACTGCTCCTTCTGCAAAGAGGCTTTCCTGCAGAGAAGGCTGAATCGCTCCGCCACGGGATATCCCCTCCAAGTGCACTACAGCTGGACCTTTCTCCCATGGCACAGGATGCTGATCTATTTCCACGAGAAGATTCTGGGCAGTCTGATCCATGACCCTGACTTCACTCTCCCATTCTGGAACTGGGACAACCAGCTGGACGAGACTGCAGGCGCAATTCCACAAATTTTCCTGCCTTACAATCCACCGAATCCAAGAATCAACAACACGTTCCTGTACAAGGGCAAACTCCGCAACCCCAACCACATGCCCCCGAAGGTTCTTCCGCTCAACTTCGATCTGAATCTCGAGAAGGAGCGGTCGAATTGGACCCGCGAGCAGATTAAGAACTCCAACCTGGGCATCGTTTGGAACATGGTGTATAACAAGGTGAGCGCCAAAGAGTACATGGGAGGTGTGTACAACACCAGCTCCAACTTCACGGAGGAGGCCAACAAAAGCGTCGGTGAGTCCGGGGGCGCAGAATCGCTTCACAATACTGCTCACGAATGGGTGGGCATGCTCAACAACTCCAAGTATCCTGACAACCAGGACATGGGGGTGTTCACGTACGCAGGGCGCGACCCGGTCTTCTACTCTCACCACGCCAACGTCGACCGTCTGTGGAACGTGTGGAAAGCTCTTCCGGACAAAATTACGGAGGATGGGCACAGGAAGAGGAAGGATTACGATGATTACGACTTCCTGGAGACGGAATTCACATTCTACGACGAGAACAAAGACATGGTGATCGTGAAGTTGAAGGATACGCTGGACAGCCGCAAGCTGGGCTACAAATACCAAGACATGAGCGAAGCAGATAGCCTGTGGATAAACCACAAGCCCACCGTGAGCAAGCCCAGCTACAGAGCTACAGATTTGACGTATACTCCCGCGGTTGCGGAAGCCAACAACACCATCGGAAGCACTCCCAAGAGCTTCGAGCTGAAACGCCGGGCTCCCACCAGGGCTGATCTCCAAGGCACGCAGGTCGAGCACGTCGGGGAGCTGAGCGAGGGTGTGGTGCTGGAGCAGGTCCGGGTGCCCGAGCTGATGTATGTGCGCTTCGACGTTTTCATCGACTTCCCCAAGGCTACGGAAGAGACGGACGAGGACAAGTCGGACTACGTGGGCACGTTCACTCACCTCCCCAGCGGAGTGACGGCTGTGAAGGACGTCGCCCCGCAGCTTGCGCAGATAGAGGATGACATGTACCGCACCCTCAACATTCGCTTCAGCACTTCCTTGGCCTTGAGGAGGCTGGGCATCACCGACTGGGACACTGACATCACCGTGACTGTGGTGCCCAAGTTCAGACCGGGTTACTACGACAAGACCATCACCTTTGCCTGCCTCAGACAAGAGTTCACATAATCAAGTCTCGGCAAGGCCCACCCGTGGCCGCAATTCGAATTTGCACAGATGCACATGCTTGTGATTCTCCTTATGTTGTGGATCTGGAGATCGGGATAAGGTATCAGTGAGTTCATAGGAAGCACGAAGTATGGAGACTTACCGGCCGCTTCTTCATCATTTGGAATAAACACCATTCCGGGACCGAAGATTTCTGAATAAGCATGAAGGTCAACCTGAAAGTTCTTAGGCCATCTGTACGTTCGTCCCGTGATTAGTGTTTCTGTAGCTAATAATTCAGTGTCTGGCGACAAGATATCAGGTGTCATTTGTATGTTCGGTCCTCTTTCAATAAAATTTGCAGGCATCTTCTGCCAAGATCAAAATCATCCCAATGTATATCACAGTGATGACATTTCCTTGCGAAACATTCAGTGAATGCTATTTTCCCATAGTTCATTTTGCAGCGTACACACAGATTATTTGAAACAGAATTCACAAGATTGTGATTTCAGTCAGTTGCGTCACGGAAATTAATGAAATACTCTTTATTGTCATGAGTTAAGGCCTGCTTCATTTGAATATTGTTTATCGCTGCCGATGAGGGTCTATGGTCTTTACAATATTAGACTTCTGGGCACAGTTTGTTGTTTTATTCTTCTAAGAAGCATTATACGGCGGCAGATTAAGCCTTTCATCTATAAGGTATTACTAAATTTATTTTGCAGGACTTCCTGCTTGCTTTGTTTCATATGGAGTACGCCTTTCATCACCTTTGACTTCAGTTCAAACCAAAGGGGTGGCTAACACCAAAGGAGAAGAAGTATCAGTTGGATGCAGAAGGAGCCAAATACAAATGCAGCTAGTAGCAGCTCTACAAGGAGCTTGGGACATAGCAGAGGAGGAAGATTGAAATCGCCTGTAGCAATTGACAGGGACGAGATACCTTTGGAGGAGTTGAACCTTTGGATGTCTTGAGTAGGGTTCAGTGAATTGGCCTGACTATGAAGATGTATTGAAATTCTGTTTGTCGTCACAAATCAAGGAAGGATTTGCGAAGGAAAGGACCTTGTTGTGACAGTGATGTCCGCCATGGGAGAGGAGCAGATCTGTGCTCTAAAAGATATCGGTCCTAAGAATTAAATGAGAATATACTACTTGCCCTCTACAAGGATCTTGGGACCTAGCGGAGGAGGAAGATTGAAATCGCCAGTAGCAATTGACAGGGACGAGATACCTTTGGAGGAGTTGAACGAAGGACGTAATGGGAGAGATTGAGAAGACTGTATTCGGATGAGAAGACTCAGAGGAAAATTTAGAAAAGAGAGTAAGAAGTCCAAGTGTGGAAAGAGTTCGAGAACCGAAGGTAAAAGGATTTCTTTAGTGTTGTTGTTGACTCAAAAGCTGGGAAATGTAGTTGTGCCAATTCTGAGGGAACTAAACTAGAAGGGATCAAACTAAACTGGGATCCAAGGGTGGCATCCTGAGGAAGACAATTTCATGGACATGATAAAGGTAATGAACCAGCAGGAAAGAAGGACATGTAGACCATTAAGTAGTTGACCAAATCTAAGGAGCGCATGGAGATACAAAAGGTAGAGGCAAAGAAGGAAATGCAGGAGACCTATGGTAAAATTTGTAAGATTAGAGCAGCAGAGTTGAAGTTAGTTGAGTTGCAGAACAAGAAATTTCAAAGACAATTGAAGAACATTGAAAAACTCCAATCGACTATCTTTTAGTCGATTGGAGCGACTAAAAGATAGTCGCTCCAATCGCTCGCTAAACGATTGGAGCCACTAACTGTGGAGATGAACACTCTTAGCAATTTGAAGTAGAAGCAAAAGTAGATGTACAAGGCCATGGGATGTGAATTTTAGGAAGTGATATGCATCCATTGGAAGAAGATCGTAAAAGACATCCGAGAATTACAGATGAGCATCGATGCTTTCACATGTAATGAAGGATGCAATGACTTCCCAAAGAAGTAGTTGGGCACAATCAGTTTAGATAGCGATTTGGATATCACGTAAGAATTGTGTATAAACCAAACTCGATTAATTAGAAGGGATATCTTCAATTCGTAAGAATGAGACAAGAAATTATTCATGAGTAGCTAGGGTAGAATGAAACCTCTCAAAGCAGAGACAAGATTGCGGTGGTCTAGTTGACTGGAGTTGTATTCTTGAAAAATTACCTAACAATTCAACCCACAAGTTTGGTCACCGAGCATTTCACGGGGAGAGCTTTTGCGAGCTTGCGCCTGATGGCTAATTCAACTCTTGTAATTATGAATCACCCAAAATCAGTAAAGAATTCCTTTGGAAATTTCTAAAAGATTCAATTTCACTTATAAGATTAGTGTGTCTACGTTTCCACTCTTCGGACTGTGATTATCCAGAGTTGTATAAAGATGTTTTACTCACATATTTACCATTTGATATTCGTCTAACACTTCATTCTCTTCGGAACGAATCAATTTACATAGCAATATGTCATCCCTTTTTGTTAATTTGTCTATGCGGAGATCTGTTGAATCAAGTGAGCAAAGATCAAATTTGTGGAGAAGTAGAATGAACGGCTCAAGTTGAAACGTTGCTTGAACCAAATTGATGTGGAGAGACCTACATGGTTGAAGTCCCTTGCAAGCAGGTGCACAGAATACCTTTTTGTGTGATGCAATGAAGTTAAGTTGCATCGGTTGGAGAACCTATCCGAAGCGATGAAGAATCCAAATGATTTCAAAGACAAGAGGAAAAAGATGTACAATTCCATATGATGGGATTGCGGGGAAGCATTACGAGCACACCGACGAGAGATTGCAATCGACATCCAGGAGATGGAACTTGAAATCGACGCATTCATTTTGGAGATTGGAACGTGATAGGATGACCGGAACGTTGATCAAATTTTTAAGAGAGAGCAATGGGTTGTCGTGTTGTGACGCGAATACTATGAGAAGATGATGACATGTGTCATCTTTAGAGCTCTTGTCATGACCGCGATACTTTAGATTAGGATAACCGATGGCATTGTAAGGTTGTTAAGAGCCCACCGTTGGATCAACTTTGTAGGGCTTGGATGTTGAAAAGGCTCCAAGAGATATTATCTTGGATCTTATTAGATATAATGTGCAGTCGGGGTGGAAAGGGTATGGAAGAGATCTAGATACATCACCTTGCTGACTAAGGAGGTTATCTAATCGAAATGGAGTCGATGTAGAACATGGATAGAGGACAACATGATCCTCTAGATGTACCAATGTCCAGTCCATTTGTGATCAACATCTCGTATCTTCATCGTGATCACTTTCGGGTATACTTAGCCGATTTCGAGTTGTCATTTTAACTTTTATTAGTGATAATTCATATTGTATATAGGATGTCTAAGTAGTGTGTTTAGGATAGTTGTGAAACCCTAAGTTAAAAGGAAGCTAATTTGGCCACATTAGAGGTCAAAATAACACTATCTATTCTCATTGGTTTAGGAGTTTTGACCAATCATGGCACTATGGTAACTTCTTCGAGGTTTTGAGGGGTTTTGGAGACCTTCTAGGTGGAAATTCGAAGATTTGAAGAAAGGGTTAAAGAGTTGACAGGACGAGCTACGACGTGGGTTTAAGAATGGATGGATTTGAAGGGTTTGTTACTCTGAAATATTGATTCAAAAATAAAGAGATAAATTTAGACCTTTTGAGTATATTTTGGGTGTTTCTGAGAATCTTACGAGGGTTTTGAAAGATCTGAGTCAACTGAGATATAGTTTACAACTCGGGCTTGTGTTTGGATTGAAATTTTGACTCAATTAGACGAGTTTTGAGTACATAGTGATATGTTGAAATTTTTGTATACAGTTAGAGTTGCAGGATTACACTGACTATCACGAAGTTAGTATATCAATTATATCTTTTGATATCAGAAATTTTTTTCAATAAAAAATTTTACAGGTGAAGTCGGATAAAAAGTGACATTCTCATGAAATTTGAAAGCACTTGGAGTCAAGGATTGGGATGTGTGATGGTTTTAGTACACATGAATCTGCATATTGCCTTGTGATACAGTGTGTAAATTGACAATTGTTGTAAGAGATCTAAAAGAGAGAAACATATGAAACTTTTCCAAGAAATTGAAAGGGTTGTTGAGCAATTTTCTGTGAAGTTTAAACGAGAGTTATTGGTCCAATCAATCAATATCATAATCTTTTTCCGCTGAAGTAATACTGGTTCTAATGAACTCAAATGTGGAGTGCTGAGGAGAAGAAGAAGAGATTGTCAACTCACACAAAGTTCAAGTGGGTTCTTCTATAGCCAGGCGCTCACGCATTCTCAGAGCAAAGAAATGTCTATGCGACATTTGTGGTGAATTCGATGTGAAATCTATGAGATTGAGGAACTTTAATGAGTTCTCTTGTTGTGAGTTTACAGATTCATGAATTTCGGTTTATGGTTGACTGTTCCAAGTTTAGAGTAAGGTGGAGATTGCAAGTTGAGATTGTGGGTTGGCCTTGAGATATTAGGGTGCAAGTTAAAGTTTTGTTTGGACTGAGATATAAAATTAGTCAGAAATCAGATTGTAAGAACTCTATAGTGATAGCTTAGCGCAGAATGTTGAGTTTTATGATATGTCAAATACCAAGTGATGGCAAGAGTTAGTCATGGGTGGGTTGGGACAATTTAAGTATGGAGGGTCGCTGTTTTCTTCTTGTGTTTGGATCCCCTCCATATTGGCTTCTTGTGTGTACGTCATGCTGGATTTGTGTGGGCGTTTGATTCTATAGGAGTGTTCCGGACTTGATCACCGGTAATTACTCTAGTTCATGTTGCGTATTTCTCTTGTGAGAAGTTGTAAGTGATGACCAACTCTCCCAAGAGTGCTTCAAGTGATGACAGGTTAGGTTGCCCAATCCATAAGACACAAACCACGGGGATCTAGATTTAGATCAGAGTGTATAGACGCAGAAGGTTGGATACTTGGGGAATTGGTTGGATCAAGAATCAAGACGACTTCATATCAGCAACAGGCTGACTGGTTGTTCGGGGTCACAAGTGAGGAGGGGTCGAGCAGAGTCAGTGATGTACCTATGATGCAACTTGATCCGGCAAGAGCAGAGATGTTTCAAGCATTTGCACTCTTTCTTTAACAGCAACAATTGTTGTATCGAAGTGAGAATTTAGCCATAAAGGCGTTGCAAGCTGTGGTGGGGAAGATGGATCAGTTTGACGTGAGGGATGTCTCAAAGTACTCGAGGTACTACGTTAGGGTTTTTAGCAATTTGAAGACCTGTCAAGGAGACATTCAAAGATCTGAGGATAGATTGGAAAGCTAACAACACGAGCTACAATATGGGCTCAAGAATGGATGGATTTGAAGGATTTGTCACTCTGAAATGATGATTCAAAGATAGAGAGAGAAATTTAGACTTTTGAGTGTATTTGGGGTGATTCTAAGAATCTTACAAGGGTTTTGAAAGATCTAAGTCAATTGTGATATAGTTTACAACTTGGCCTTGTGTTTGGATTGAAATTTCTACTCAATTGGATGAGTTTTGAGTACAAAGTTATAGGTTGAAGTTTGTGTATATAGTCAGAGTCACAAGATTGCACTGATTATCACAAAGTTAGTACATCAATCATATCTTTTGATACCACATTGTTTTGTCAATAAAACTTTGCATTGTTAAAGTTCGGATGATAAGTGACCTTCTCATGAAATTTGAGACCAATTGGAGTCAAGGATTGGGATGTGTGATGGGTTTAGTACATAGAGGTCTGCATATCACCTTGTTATATAGTGTATAAATCGACAATTGTTATGAGAGATCTGGAGTAGAAAAACATATGAAACTTTTTTGAGAGATTGAAAAAATTGTGGAGCAATTTTGGTGAAGTTTAAGCAAGAGTTATCGGTCCGATCATTGGATATCATAATCTTCTTCCGCTGAAGTTTTACCGGTTGTAAAGAACTCGAATGTGGAGTGTTGAGGAGAAGAAGAATAGATTGTCAACTCACACGAGATTCTAGAGGGTTCTTCTACAGCCAGATGCTCAGGCATTCTTAGAGCAAAGGAATGTCCTATGCGACACCGTGATAATGAAAGAGAGATGATAGAAATGTTTCGTCTTGCTACAGTGCCGGAGATTAGAGTATATGTGAAATCCTTACATGAACACTTTGGTGAGGGTTGGGAAACATATTCCCGTGCCTTGAGGGATGAATACTTCTTGGAAGAATGTGATAGAGGCACTAAGAAGTCATTCATGGAGTGGGTTGAAAGGCCCAATAAGAAGTCTCATGCAACTGAGCTTCTAAGGGACTTTGAGAGACAATTCTCACAATTGTCTTGACTGGAGAAGATCACTTTAGAATGACACAAAACTGAATTGTTTCTTCAAGCTGCAGACTTTGAGTTGCAAGAGAAGCAAGAGTCTGTGAATTATAGAAAGGAAGAATCATCCATCGATGAGATCATGCGAGGATTGAAGGAGTTTAAGATCAAATTTGCGATGTTGGAAGAGAAAGACATGGGAGGGGAGAAGAAGCCTTTCTCCAAGCTAACTTATGTGCAACGATGCATATGGTGCGACATCACTGATCATGCACGAAGGAATTGTGGAGATTTTGCACGTACGATGCAGAGAGGAGACATTTTTTGGAAAGAAGGGAAGTAGCCCTTCAGGATACTAGAGTAACCATTAAAACCAATTTTGGTAAAGGAGGCATAAGAAAATTGGTAGATGATTATCAAAGTGCACATGCAGTTGCATCAGTAGAAGTTTTTAGCTATGGTGCTAAGATTAGAAGAGAAGTATAGCAGTTTGAAAGCCACGTACCGCTTAATGGCCTATGGTCAAGTGCTCTCGCTACGATGGAGAAAGGGAAAGTAGCTAGAGAGACTATTCTAAGAACAGCGGCGGAAATTCGTGGTACTACTGGATGGGAAGATCCAGTAGAAATCATGTCGATTCATGCTTATATTGCTAAGACTCAATATGAAGCATCGGTGAAAGAGAACAAACGGAGGGAAGAGGAGTGTTCCGGCGGAGGACTCTTTTTTTAAGAGATTGGCTAGAGAACGTATTAGACTTGATACATCGCTCCCACCTGATCGTGCTATGGAGGAAGCTGGTCCCTTGAGGTCTAAGGAAAGAACCAAAGGGGATGAGAAGGACAAAGGGAAGGTACCAGCTTACAAACTACAATCTGATATTGAGGCGGCAACAGATTTGAAGGGAGTCTTGGAGGAGAGAATTTTGAGTGCCAAGGTAGAGTTTACCTTGAGGGAGATATTTGGAATAGCAAAGAGGGAGTTTCATGATGTTATCATTGATATCATCAAGAGGAAACGACTAATTTCCAATGAGACTGAACTACTTCATGCAATGGGTACAAAGGTATCAAAGGATGAAGAAGATGCACTGGTAGAGTGTTATGGAGTGGGATCTCAAAAGGTTCGCTTTGAGGATGAGGCAAAAGAAGAAGTTGTGAAGGTGTCTACCACTACACCCGATCGCATTGGGCAAGGACGACTACTGAAACCGGTGTTAGCACTGATTGATCATGGATCAGAGATCAATATAATGTCAATAGAGCTCTACAAGAAGGGGAAGTGGCCTATTGACATCAAGCATGGTTGGGTGATTAGGGCAGCTACCAACACTAGAGGGGACTTGTATGGAGCTTGCCCTGATGTTCCGGTGAAGATTGGGGACGTTGTAGTTGAGCAGAATTTCTTTGTGCAAGACTCAACTTCATACCCATTGATTCTTGGACAATCATACATTATAGCACTCCGGATGGAGACAAGAGTGCTTGATGATGGATCGGCGTATGCACGAATTCGCAGCCAAGATGGGAAGCGGTTAGTGTAGTTTCTAACAATTCCGGAAAATCATGAGAGAAACAAAGCAAGGTTGAGAGAGGGAGCTTTCCCAAAATCTGAAGATTTTGAAGAAGTACCAATGTAGAGAGAGGATATAGTGGTACGGAGGAGAAGGTACTCTCACCTACGCAAGAGAAAAGTACCTTTTGTATAGGGTTGATGGAGTCTTCGCGTGATGGATATGCTTCATACAAGGAGGTTGCTAATTTGAAAAGATGGGAGAAGAACAAACTGCATTGATATGAAGAAGACCTTGGAGATTTGAAGCTTCTTGAGGAAGGTGAATATATATCATGAGTTTATGAGGAGTTTGGTTTGGGAGATCCGTTGAAGAAGATGATGGAGATTGGATTTGGCGATGAGGACAAGATAGTGGAGGTTCACTCCAGAGAGCTCTACTCCACTATTGAGATGTTCCAAGCACATGAGGTTTGAGTGGAGACCAGATATAAAACGGTTGATAAGAAGGTGAAACCGATAGCTGCTCCTTTACCAACTGACTCAAAAGAACAAGTGCAGCAAGCGAGTAGAGAAAGTAAATTGAGAGGTCCTAGTAAAATGGAACATTAGTTTATTGAAACCACTATGAAAGAGTTGAAGGTTGGATCTGATGGCTTCCTTCTTGCAAATGAAGAAAGGTGTTTCAAAGAGATGTTTGTTAGGCATGGAAAAGCATTCTCTTTTGAAGCAAAGGAGATAGGGTATGTGGATCCTAATGTACTAGCTCCCATGATCATTTTTAATGTGCCTCATGCTCCTTGGGACTTGAGACCGATCCCAGTACCTAGGGCCCATCTTCCAAAACTCATTAAGTTGTTGAAGGAGAAGATGAAGATGAGGATTTTGGAGCCGTCCATCATATTCTAGTTGGTGGTTTACACTACCAAAAAAGAATGGATCACTATGATTCATTCAAGACATGCAACCGGTGAATCAAATGACTATCAGGAATATGGGGGTGGAACCAATTGTGGACGAGTTTGCAAAAGTATTTGCAGGGAGAGCTATCTACTCAATGGGAGATCTTTACTCTGGGTATGATCAGTTTCAACTATCAGAAGGAGACAGTGATGTTACCACAATGAGAACACCCTTGGACTTGGTAAGGATGTGCACAATGGGCCAGAAATTCCATAGCACACATGATGAATGGGATGAATAAAGTGTTAATGGACTTT